>QANZ01017803.1:0-28219 GCA_003254925.1 Chamaecrista fasciculata
GAGCTGGAAAAGTTCCAAGCAAAGCACGATTGCTGATTCTACAATGGAGTCCGAGTATATTGCAGCATCGGATGCGGCAAAGGAGGCTGCGGTGTCTTCATCTCCCTTACTAGAAAAGTTAGTCTTAAGGAACGTTACATTCTTAGATTCAAATTTTGTGACTGCGGTGTCTTCATCCTCGCTAATGAAGACATATCCTTTTGAGTGACCAAACTATCTCAACGAGATAAGTTACTTGTCTCTAAGGACAAGCTTCCCACACTACTGGGAAGGATCAAGTGTGCTATAAACCCTCATTGTTTTAGAATACTCTAATAAGGAATTTTACCCGACTAGTACTCATAAGGAATCATACTCACAAAATCAAAGGGCAAATGGTCAAGTACAAAAGTGGCCTTTGGTAAAACATCTCTCCGATGGGGACGTCCACCTAAGTCATTACCATCTTAACCTACTCCTAAAACAACTCATTTGCTATGGAGTGTGTGGAATGGTTAGCTATCTAATTAATCCATTTTCATCACACAATTGTGAGAAAATACAAGGCCCTTTGCCTTGGCCCTCACACACTCGTCGGACCACTAATGTCTGCGTGCACCAATTTGATGAAGACAGAACTTCTGATCTCATGAATTAATGGTGTGCAAGTTGCTTTGTCTGTAAGGCAATGCTTACAAATTAGCATAGGGAATTTTTCCTCACAAATTCCCCTCCGCCAATAAGTAAACTCATCTTACACGCATGTTCTAAACATGTATATTGACCACAAAGGTAGACATAGTAAAACAACTACTTGAACTACGTGAATGTAATTCAAGGTGTATCACAACACAACCGGTCTATCTAGTCAATACCATGACGTTGCATAAAACCCTTTGCAACTAGCCTAGCCTTGAAGACGTTGACATTGTCATCCATGTCGGTTTTCTCCTTGAAAACCCACTTGCACCCTACGGGTTTTACCCCTTCGGGTGAAGCGACCAAGGTCCATACCTTGTTGTCATACATGGACTATATCTTTAGCCTTCATGGCTTCAACTTATTTCTTAGAGTTGGGATCTACGATGGCCTCTTGATAGGTGGTGAGCACACCATGCTCCGTGAGCAACACATCCCTGTTTTCAGTCACGAGAAATCCCCATCTCTCTGGCTGAAAACGTGTCCTATCAGACCTTCGTGGTCCTTGTGTTATTAGAGGAGCTTCCACAACACCTTGTGGTTCTTCTCTAGTTTCCGTCTGTGCCTCTAAAGTGCTTTGTGCATCTTGAACTCCTTCAAGATCTACCTTACTCCCACTGTTTCTTTTGGAAACAAGATCCTTCTCTAAGAAGATCAACTTCTGACTACAAACTCTTTGTTGTCAGATGGGCAGTAAACATGGTATACCCTCGTTTCCTTGGGGTACCCTACAAGCACCTTTTGGGAGATAGTTTATCGTTTTCTTAACGTAAACTTCACACCCCCAAATTTTGAGATAAGACACTATGGGACTCCTGTTGGAGATTGTGCCCTAGGGCCAATCATTTTATGTATATGTTCTAAACATATTGATTAATTTATGGAGATAAATTATGTTGTTATCATATTATTAGCATGTTTACTATGATAGCGTCCTTGATTAATTATGAGATAATTAATCTAAATCCGTCCCTGGTCGATTATTTTCGTGGGAGCGAGAATGAACCAAGACCAGCATGACCTCGGTGTATGGGGATACATGCACTAGATGCTTTACGAGAGTCATGGTGCAATAAGTAAAGGGTTACAAGTTTTTGGACCAACCCGGAGAGTCCTGCATGGGTTTTAGTCATAAGCTAGCCTCTCCTGTACACCTGTCACGATAGCCTTAGACCTGAGGTCTTGACTATTCCGGCATTGTAGTTGTCAAACTTTGGCCTAGTCTAACGTTACCCGAAGCAGGGTAGCCATAAGGGCTAGGTACGGGTTTGGTTGATTGTCGTGCTGAGGAATGTGGTTGACCAAGATGGGATTTTGTCCCTCATTACAATGAGAGATATCTAACTGGCGCCCTCGATGAGTCTGTCCAAGGAAAGAGTGGCCACTCAGGAAAATGGGACTAACTCAGGAAATCGAGAAAGTTGTGGTTTGGATTATGGATGACTTTCCCGTGCCTAATCCATGACCAAGATATCATGTGACAATAGAGATTATGACAAGGTGGTACTTAGGTTAAGTCGTTATCGTTGAAGCGATAACTCGCGTGTTTTGGGTAGTCGTGATGGCTTGCTAGAGTCCGCTCTCGACTTGTGAGTCATAAGATGACTTGCTGCCAACTTCACGTGAGGCCTGCTGGGTCACACATGAGCAGGATCAAGATGCTATTTTTCGGGACACAAATTAGGGTTAATTCGTGAGTCACTTTGGTGACACAATTTAAGACATAGATAAATGTCTTAGGACATTAAAACTTGTCTTAAATAAATATCTATGATTGTAGTATTTAAATTTGTTAGACAAATTTAAATATATATTAATTGTTAAATAGTTTACAATTAAATTCTTGTTTAAAATATTAGGGAATGATAAATTAAATAAGTTTCCTAAAAGGTTAGGAAATTATTGATTTATTAAATTCACTAATATTGGGGAAACAAGATAAGGGGGTGGCGCCTCTTAGCCTTTATTTTAATTAATGAAAATGTTTTATTAATTAAATAAAGACAACAAATTTTGAATTTTGAATTCAAAATAATATATCTTTTGGAAAGATATAGGATTTGAATTAAAGATATTAAAGTAATATTTTAATTCAATAATCTTGGAAAATAATAAATTAGTTTCCTAAATAGTTTTAGGAATGTTTTTGATTTATTAGATTTCCTAGATATGGGATTGAGGATGGCGCATAAATCATGGCTTGAGGTGCAAGATTTGATCTTGCATTTTGAATTATGATATATGCAAAATCGATTTTTTAATTAAAATTATTAAGGTAATATTTTGATTATAAAATCAAATCCCTCATGACTCATTCCAACCAATAGGATTTTAGCAATCAAGATTTGGTTTCAAGATTTGATCTTGGTCACCAAGATTTTGATTTTCTCCTAGGTTTTTGAATTATAATATTAAGTGTAATATTATAATTAAGATTTAGGGAATCCTAAATTATATTAATTATGGAATTAATATATCCAAGATTTTAGGGACTTATTAATTGGATTATTGAAACCCTAGTTTTAGGAATGAGAAGTATTATTTAACACACACAAGAGGCAATTCGAATTGGCAATCATCTTTTGAGAGCAAAATTTCGCCTACCTCTCTTAGAGAGAGAGAAAATCGCCAAACCCTAATTTAGTGAGAGAAAGTCGACTTCCCTCTTAGTGAGAGAAAGTTGGACTTAGCCTTTTTAGGGTTCTTCTTGTGTGTTCTTGCGCCACCTTCTTGGAGTCAAGAAGTGTTCTTGATTTTTCAAGAGTCCATAGATATTGGTTCCCGTTTTCACTTGGGAAGAAGTGAAGGAAGCTAGCACCTAGGCATCTGCCAAACTGCTCGTGTGGATCACCGGCAGAGGGAGCACACTTGGAGTGGACTTCTCAACTCGCGAATCCGATAGCACCGATTGAAATTTGGTAAATCTCTTCCTTTACTAATATACATGTAGATAGTGGATCCTGGAAGGAATCATAGGGAAGCCAAAAATTTTAATTTACCGTGTTTTCTGCTGCGCCGACCCTATGATTTCCCAACATAAACATGCCATAATAAGTATCATATGATGATACAGTCCCATAAAGATCTAAGAGTCACATAGGATGTTATTGGTAAAGAGTTACCTACCTAAATAGCCAAAGAGTGCATGATCGCCCTCCGCGACGGTAAACTTTGGTGAAATGGTGGACATATATTTTTCTGCTAATTGAAATTCATATCTTTAATTGTAGAATCAAATGGCAATTGATAGTTCAACATTTTCACTGCGACCTATCCTTGAGAAGGATAAACTGACTAGAACAAATTTCCTCGAATGGTTTCGTAATTTGAGAATTGTTCTCACCCATGAGAGGAGACTGTATGTTCTGGATAAACCTATCCCTAAAGAGCCTGCCAAGGGCGCTCCAGGAGCAGAGTGGAGGGCTTATGAGAAGCACTTCGACGACTCGCTGGAGGTCTCTTGTCTGATGGTGGACACAATGATTCCTGAGCTGCACGAGGGCTTGGATACATTGATGTCATATGAGATGATAACACGTCTCAAGGAAATGTTCCGTTACCAGATCAGACAGGATAGATATGAGACCACTAAGGCTTTCATGTCTTGCAATATGGCTGAAGGTGCATCTGTTGGTTACCATGTCATGGAGATGAGAGGGTACATAGATCATCTTGATAGGCTGGGATTCCCTATTTCTCCAGAGCTTGCGACAGGTTTGATCCTGTGCTCACTGCCTAAAAGCTATGACTCGTTTGTCAAAAGCTTTTATAGGAGGGGAACAGAGAAATCAGTTTCTGAGCTGCATGGGATGCTCAAATCTGTTGAGGCATCCATGATTCAGAAAAGGGAAAGGAAAAAGGGCGAAAGAAAGAGAAAGGGAACCGATCTGGATGGTGAGACCAAGCCAGAAGACGACCCTGATCAAGAACCTGCCAAAGAGGCAAAGCCCTCAAAGGAAGTATTCTGTTCTTTCTGTCAAGTGTCAGGACACGCGATGAGAAAGTGCAAATACTACTGGGAAGATCAAAAGAAGAAGAAGTGCGTAGAGCCCTCTACTTCAGGTATCTTTGTTGTAAAAGTTCGTTTTCTACTTAAACCACTTGAGTATTGGATACAGCATGTGGTTCTCACATTTGATGTGCAGGGTCTTCGGTAGAAAGCTGAACAGAAGCAGGATGGACCTACGGGTGGACAATGGAGCAAAGGTTGCTTTCGTTGCTGTGGGAACATGCGAGCTTGGATTGCCCCTTTTGGGCTAAGTTTATTGTTATTCTTTAAGTTTAAACATTGTTTTCTCCTTATATAGATAAGGAAGATTTTATATGTGTAAACATTGAAGAATGGTGTTCTATTTTAATAAAGTAATGTTTATTTGCTTATATGATTTGCAAATGTGATCATTATGTCTTGAACTAGAACGATAACAATATATATAACATTGATACAAAAGGGATTAAGATTAGAAAATCTAATCCTATAAACACTTTTGGCAATTGTCGTTTAGGCCATACAAACGAGAAAACGCCTTGAGAAGTTTCATAAGAGATGAACTTCTAAAGCTCAATTGATTTTGAATCATATGATGCTTGCGAACCTTGTTTAAATGGAAAGATGACAAAGGTGTCCTGTTACTGACCTCAGTAAAAGAATGTCTGACTTAATGGGAATCATACATAGGTGATGTATGAAGTATCCAAGCCGAAGGTGATCACTCTTGCTAACTACTTTAATAGGCTAGGACTACGGCTACCTATTAAAGCATAAAGCCAGAGACTTTTGAAATAGAGATTTCAAAGTGAAGTAGAGAACTAACTTGACAAGAAAATCAAAGTTCTTCGATTTGATCGAGAGGACGAGCATTTGAGTCAAGAAATTGTTAATCATCTTAGAAACTGTGAGACGGTCTCACAACTTGCTTTTTCTGGAACCCATGGTAGATGGCGTTTCAAGAGGAGGTATCAAACCCTATTAGATAAGGTTTGATCTATGGTGAGTCAAATTGGTCTTCTGCCATCCTTTAAAGGGTGTGCTCTAGAAGCTACTGACTTCACACTTAACCGTTTCGTCTAGGAGACGCCATATGAGATATGGTATGGGAAGAGTCCCATAAGTGTTTTGTCTCAAAGTTGAGGACGTCAAGTTTATGATAAGCCATGGGCAGATGATAAACTGTCTTCAAAACCCTCAAGTGCATGCTTGTGGGATACCCTAAGGAAACGAAATGGGTATCAAGTCAACTACCCACCTTATTACAAAGGGTTTGTAGTCAGAGGTGAAAACCTTTTGAAAGGGGATTCTTGTTTCCAAAAGAAACAGTGGGAGTAAGATGAATCTTGAATGAGTTCAAGATCCACAAGATACTTGAGAGGAGCAGACGAAAACAAGAGAAGATCCACAAGGTGTTGTGAAAATTTCTCTGAAACATAAGGACAACAAAGTTCTGATAGAACACGTTCTCAATTTCAAAGATATGGATCTTTGGTCATTAAGAACAAGGATGTGTTGCTCTTGGAGCGTGGTGAGCCCGCCACCTATCAAGAACCATTTATCATTGTTTTGATAAAGGTGTCAAAAGAGTTTGGCTTCTTGCAAAACCCTGATGAGTCCTGTGTTTACAAGAAGGTTAGTGGGAGCACAATTGTATTCTTGGTGCCATATGTCGTTGACATATTGCTAGTTGAAAGTGGCATTACTATCCTAAAGATTGTGAATCTTAGTTGGGTAAATCACTCTCAATGAAGAAATTAAAGGAAGCTGCCTATACTCTAGGCATGAAGGATCTATGGAGATAGACCTTGGAGGCTTCTTGAATTGAGTCAAAGTACATTCTTGGATAAGATACTGAAGGAGTTCAGTATGCGAGATTTCAAGAAGAGATTCATGCCGATGAATCAAGTTTTGGTCCTTGTAAAAATCAGTGTCTCCTGAGACGCATGATAAGCAAAGACACATGAATGGCATCCTCTAAAACGCTTCGGCAATAGGATCCATCATGATGTACTAGACCCAATATGTCATTTGCCCTAAAGCATGACGAGCTGTGACCTTGTTGAGGATCACTGGGAAGCTGTCATAAGAATCCTTATGTACTTAGGAAGCACTAAGGATAAATTCTTGGTTTATGGTAGAATTTATGTGTAAGTAGTTACACAGGTGCCCATTATTCAAGCCAACCAAGACTGATCGCAGTACTGAAATACGTATTCCCTGAACGTAGCAATCGTAAGTTGGAATGGTTCCAAGCGAAGTACGATTACTGATTCTACAAAGAACGGGTTAGTCGCGTGGAGACGCAGACTGTAAAACTAGTGTCTGAAGTACACTCGATGATCATCTTGTAGAGACAGGAGGACACCGAATGGGAAAGTGTTCCCCACTGATGCTCCGACAGTGATATGCACTCAGATAGGATCACCTAGAGATGGTGATATCAAGATATGAAAAGTAGCAGTCGAGGATATTTTGCCAATCCTCTAAAAGAAACCCCAGCACAGGTCTTACATAAGCATTATGTAATGTCAAATGGGAATTGGACACATTAATGGATGTTCCTAGTGTAGGAATAGTTTGATTAATGATTGTACCTAGTGCAAGTGGGAGTTTGATGGAGATTGTGCCCTAGGGCCAATCATTTTATAAATATGTTTTGAACATATTGATTAATTTATAGAGATAAATTAATGGTTCTCATATTATTAGCATGTTTACTATGATAACAGTCCGTGATTAATTATGGGATGATTAATCTAAACCGTCCCCGGTCGCTCATTCAAGTGGGAACTTGAAATGAACCAAGACCGGCATGACCTCGGTGCATAGAGATGCATGCACTAGATGCTAGAACGAGTGTCGTGGTGCAATTATGTAAAGGGTTACAAATTGCTGGACCGACCCGGAGAGTCCTGCATGGGTTTTAGTCATTAGCTAGTCTCTCCTGTACACCTGTCGCGATGCCCTTAGACCTGAGGTCTTCATCATTCCGGCGTTGTAGTTGTCAGACTTTGGCCTAGTCTAACGTTACCCGTAGCAGGGTAGCCATAAGGGCTAGGTACGGGTTTGGTTGATTGCCGTGCTGAGGAATGTGGTTGACCAAAATGGAATTTTGTCCCTCATTAAAGATGGGAGATATTTTACTGGGCCCCTCGATGAGTCTGTCCAAGGAATGTGTGGCCACACTAGTAAATGGGACTTACTCAAGGAATCGAGAAAGTTGAGGTTTGGATTATGGATGACCTTCCCATGCCTAATCCATGACCAAAATGTCGTAGGGCAATAGGGATCAAGACAAGGTGGTACTAAGGTTAAGTTGTTTCGGTGATAAACGATAACTCACGTGTTTTGGGTAGTCTTGATGGCTTGCTAGAGTCCGCTCTCGACTTGTAAGTCATAGAGATGACTTGCTGCCAACTTCACGTGGGGCCTGCTGGGTCACACACGAGCAGGATCAAGATGCCACATCGGGACACGAGTTAGGGTTAATTCGTGGGTCACGTAGGTGACACCGTTTAAGACATAATTGACTGTCTTGGGACATGAAATATTGTCTTAAATAAATATCTACAGATATGATATTTATATTTGTGGGACAAGTTTAAATATATATATATATATTAATTGTTAAATAGATAATGTGATTAGTCTATTTACAATTATATTCCTATTTATAATATTAGGAATGATAAATTAGATAAGTTTCCTAAAAGTTAGGGAATTATTGATTTATTAAATTCACTAATATTAGGATAATAAGGATTGAGGTTGGCGCCTCATTTAAGCATATTTTAATTAATGAAAATGTTTTGTTAATTAAAATTGATGGCTTGAAATTTGAAATTCAAATAGATTTGATCTAGATTTCAAATTATTGAATTAAATATATTAAAGTAATATTTTAATTCAAGTAATATAGGGCAAGTCGAATTCTAGGTCTAATTGGCTTTAAAATATTAATGTAATATTTTAATTCAATAAAGACTAGAATTCAAAATTCAAAAGATTGAGTTATAGATATTAGGGTAATATCTTAATTCAATAATTGTTGGAAATAACAAATTAGTTATAGCTTCCTAAAAGTTAGGATTGTTATTTTGATTTATTAAATTCCAACAAATTTGGCTAGGGGAATGGTGCATGGGTGAGTATCTTTTGGGAAGATTTGATCTTCCAATTTGACTCATCAATTTTCACAGAATAGTCACATACTATGCTTGACTCATCAATTTTCACAGAATAGTCACATACTATTCAAAATCCCTATTGGATTCCCACTAGGTAAGCATTCAAGATGGACATCAGAGTCTGCCACATGCTTGACCATGAACTTCCACTTGATTACTACGCTTACAACAATTTAAATAGTCGCATACCATTTAACTTGCCACGTCGATAAGCATTTACTTTTGAGGTTATGGATATGCCATAAACTATCCCCAACTCCTACTCGAGTGAAACGCTTAATCTGATTCAAACGGTCACATTCCATTTAAATCCTTTCTCTCGTTGTGTATGTGAGTGAGTCAAGATATAGTCATATGCCTCTTTTTAGACCCTGATTTGCCCTAGTTTCTCCCTATATTTGGATTTGTCTCGCAAAATCGAGAAAAACGACCTAAAGATTGTTGAAAATGGAGCTAAACCAGAGAAGTTATGCGCAACCGAAAATTGCACCCAAAAGACAATAGTCAACATTGACCATTAACTGAGTCAACGGTCAATTGTTGACTGGACCTTCCGGTCAACGCCGACACTTCTCCGCCGGCCACCGGTCAATTCCGGTGAACGGTGGTCAACGGTGAGAGTCGCGGCCACGGACGGCGGCTGACGTCGCTGGACATTCGCCAGCGTCAATCTTAGGCGCGGTGTACGGCGGCTCCGGTCGGGAGGATCCTCACACGGTGGTTCACGGTGGTGTTGTTCGCCTGTTCCTGCCGGCCAACCACCACTAGCGGCAGCTCAGGTCGCCGACGATAATCAGCTTCCATCCCCCTCTCTGTTTTTTTTAATTTAATTTTATTATATTATATTAATTATTTAATAAATCGATTATTATAATAATTAATATTGGGGTCCAAATATCTCTAGAGAAGCTAGGCAAATCTTCTAAGTTTAGGTTCAAATCAATTTTGAATTTCAGAAAATTTAAAAACACATTTAAATTTCAAATTCAAAAAGATTTGACGATATTTTATTTCATAAATATACCTAAACACAATATTTAAAACTTTTGACCTATCACAAAGATTGAACCAGAGATAACAATAAATATTAAAACTGGGAACTTAGGCATATTCCTAAGTTCAGATCAAGAACATGAATATTATGATGGGGAATCTACACATGTTCCTAAGTTTTAAAGAAACACAAAAACTATTCACATAAACAGCTTTATATATTATCTATCCCTAAAACATTTTAGGGAATAGGAGAACAACTATACATAAATAACCCATATATTTAGATAAACCCAAAAATAAATTTGGGGAAAGGAATAATTATATCCCTACAACATTTTGGAATCACAAATTCGTGGAGAACAAAGCACTGGCATAAACCAGGCTCTGATACGAATGAAGGATTTCGGATTCCCCAGACCCGATCCGAAGACCGAAACCTAAAACATAAAAAAAAAATTCAGGCAAGTATGAAAAACACATTGCGAAACTTACTAACCTGGACGTCATCGCTAATATTCTAGATCTTGCTAGTGGCTCTACTCCACCAAGACTGATCTCCAAACGTTGATCTCCTCATCACGAACTCTACCAAACGGTGAGACTCTACCTAATAGAGGTAGAGCCATGTTTCCACGACTGATAGCGGAAGAAAAACTCAGAGAGAGAAATATAACTATATGGGTTCACTCAATATGAGAGCCCCCAAGCCAACTCATGGACTAACTAGCAACTTGAATGATGGGGAAACACTCCTATTTATAGGAGAATGAGAGAGCTCCCATTTACTAACTATCCGATGTGGAACTTAATTAAAATAGCCCACATTCCAATGAATTAACCCATAATCCAATTGGACTCCCACATGGGCAGATATTTAACCCATAAAATCCAACAAGTTCACATTTCGAGACCAAATAATATTAATTTAGTACAAATTCAGGGACCAAAAAATATAAAAATAGTTTAAATTCAGGGATTAAATTGTCACTAGAGACCAAATATTTGATAATTAAAATATTTCAGAAACTAAATTGTGCATTTCAATTATTTAGAAACTAATTAGTTAATTCATGTAAATTTAGGAACTAAATAAAAAGTTTTGGAAGGTGCCCACAATGATGAAAACATTGACATTACACTTTTTAAGGTTGCTCAAGTTTTAGCCAGCTCTTCTTTAAATTTCAAAATTTACACAAAATTTATACCGTCCTCTTTTTTTAAAAAATTAAACTTAAAGATTTGGTTGAATGAGAAAATTTGTTAATTAGTAAATATTGTGAGGCTCATTTGACCTCTAGAATTATTTCTAAAGGGTATCTGTTAACAATTTATCAAACCAATCAGAAATTTTATAAAACCAATCAAAATTAAATAATTTCAATGATCAAATTAGTTCAGAGATTTTAAAAAATTAGTTTTTTTATACTTCTGGCAAATATATAAATTTGGGATTTTAAATATTTAAATAAGAATTATCTCATATTTTGACTTATTCTTATGTAGTGGGTGAAGTTAAATAACTTCTCATAATTTCAAGTAAATTAAAACTTTGGTTATTAAAAAAAAATTAAGAAAATAAAATGATTTTTTGATTATAAAATATATTAAAATAATTTTTTATATATTTTTAGTTTTAAACTTTTAAAATTGTAAAAGTTAAATTAATCTTTGGATGCTCAATAGGACATGTAAAATACACTAGTTTATATATATATATATATTATGATTTAGGATTTTATATTTAAATATCAATTCTCTTATATTTTGACTTATTTTCATGTAGGGGAAAGTTTAATAAATTTTAACTCTTAAAATAAAATGAAAATAATAATAAAATTATTTTTTTATTATAAAATATAATAATTTTTTTTAGTTTAAAGCTTCTAATAATTATAAAACTTAAATTAATCTTTACATGCCCACATGAAAATCATATTAGTGTATATACATATATATATATATATGAGATTTTATATTTAACTAAGATTTATCTCATATTTTGACTTATTTTAACGTATAATCACACTAAATAATTTGGTTTTATATTGTTAAAATGTTTTTAATTGTATTTATAATAAATAATATTTTATGATATAAAATAAAAATAGATATAAACCATTATTACCGAATGGATTATAATTTAACTATATTAATAAATTTTGAAATATTATTCTTATAATGAGTTCAATAAATAATTTACTTTTGAAACATTGATATAAATTCTTACAGTGAAATTTTTTTAAAATTCCTATGCATGTTAGAAAACCTATTGACCTAAATTGTAATAAAATGTTAAAAAAAATTCAATTTGTGAGATGAGTTTTCATAACCTCTTTGCGGGACAAAAAAAAATAAAACCCAAGGATGAGAACAAGGACATAGCATGTGACCTACCTTGATCTGTTTTTCTTATCTGAGGAATGAAAAAACGCAGTTTTGTTTTGCCATAGACCCCATGACATATATTCTTCTTTTTCTGCTTGTGTAGGGTACTACTTAGAAGTTTCACAGATTATTTGATGTCGACAAAAAATAAAGTCTTTTCCCTTATGATCAAAACATAAGAAAAAAGAAACAAAACATAAGAAAAAAGAAACAAATGTGGAGTTTTAAATGATTTCAACCAAAATTAAAAGGAAAAGAAAAAGACTTTTTTTCTTCTTCTTCTTCTCAAAAACTGGGAAACACATCGAGATTTAAAGTGAGAGAATTTTGGAGTGTTTTACATTTGAATCATGAAAAAAAGAGAGGAAAATGAACATTTGGGTTTTTTTACTGTACACGTGTTGGTCGCGTCCTACTTCGCTGTCAAAACTTAATAGAAAAATATTTTTGGTACCAAAGTGTTAACGACGCAAAGAACGGGGTACCAAAATGTCACTTTTGAAAAAACAAGATACTAAAGAAAAACTGGTCCATAGAACAGTGTACCAACTTGTAATTTACCCTAAAATAAAAATAAAAGAACAACAATTCATAACTGCTTCATGATATATATATATATTTAATAACATATATTAAATCATTTATGGATTTCTTACGCATATAAATATGTCATTTTCTAATTGTTAACGCATAATTTTCAATATAGTATATACACAAGTCTTTCAAAGACACATACAAAATTTAACTGATTGGATCCATAGACAATAAATTCATCTTCCCCTCTTTTCATGCTTCAAGTGAGACATCTCGCTTTGCTCGTGCCTTACATTTAACAAACTTATTTATCTTTTGTATAAAAACTCATTTATATTTGGCCAAAGTCCTATTTTGGTCCCTCAGTTATGCTCCTTGTTCCAAATAGGTCCCCCAGTTATTTTTTGTTCCATATTGGTCCCCAGTTATGCAAAACTTGAAAAAGTTGGTCCCTCTAACGTTTTCCATCCATTTTTCCGTTAAAAAAAGAGGAAAAATAAACTTTCATCCCCAAAAGTTTTATTTTCTTATATTAAGGTCCTTTTCTTTTTATAATAGGATCAAAACATAAGAAAATGAAGTAAATTAAGATTTTAAGTGATTTTACCCAAAAACACAAAATAAATCTCTCTCTCTCTCTCTCTCTCTCTCTCTCTCTCTTGATTCCCAACAAATCTCTGAAGACGATGACAGCGCCGGGCCCACTCCAAAGCCCACCATCAGACCCACCACCACCACCGAGCCCACTTCCGCCGCCACCGACGGCGCTTCCATTGAAGTCGTTCGCAGGCCCAGAGGCCGCCCACCAGGCTCCAAGAACAAGCCCAAGCCTCCCGTCATCATTACCCGCGAGCCCGAGCCCACCATGAGTTCCTACATTCTCGAAGTCCCCGGTGGAAGTGACGTCGTCGACGCTATCTCTCGTTTCTGCCGCCGTAAGAACACCGGGCTTTGTGTCCTCACCGGCTCCGGCACCGTCGCTAACGTCACCCTCCGTCAACCCTCCACCACTCCCAGCGCCACCGTCACTTTTGACGGCCGTTTTGATATTCTCTCCATCTCCACCACTTTTCTTCCTCCGAGTGCTTCGCCGTCACCGGCGGTGGCGTTACCCAACGGGTTCACTATCTCGCTCGCCGGACCTCAGGGCCAGATCGTCGGAGGATTGGTCTCCGGCAGGCTTATGGCGGTCGGCACGGTGTTTGTTATAGTTGAGAGAGAGAGAGAGAGAGAGAGAGAGAGAGAGAGATTTATTTAGCGTTTTGGGGTAAATTCACTTAAAATCTTAATTTACTTCATTTTCTTATGTTTTGATCCTATTATAAGAAGAAAAGGACCTTAATATAAGAAAATAAAACTTTTGGGGATGAAAGTTTATTTTTCCTCTTTTTTTAACGGAAAAATGGATGAAAAACGTTAGAGGGACCAATTTTTTCAAGTTTTGCATAACTGGGGGACCAATATGGAACAAAAAATAACTGGGGGACCTATTTGGAACAAAGAGCATAACTGGGGGACCAAAATAGGTAGAATATTTTATTTTGGTCATAGATTGATGTTGGTAAAATTTTTCATTTTAGTCTCAAATAATTGAATTTGATCATATTTATCACCTTTCTCATTTCAAATTCAAATGACTTGTTAAGAAGAAGTGAAGAACTCATAGCTCTGAATTTGTCACATTCAAATTTGAAACGAGAAAGATATGATCAACTTTATTTGTTTGACTATGAAACGAGCAGTATACTTTTAGGATCAATTTGTCCTCGTTTGTTGACAACCCTAACTAAATAGAAAAAGTACTTTTTGTGAACAATACGTAGCTCTAAACTTGTCACGTTTGAACTTGAAACAGTCATATTCAATAGTTTGGACAAAAATGAAATATTTTGTCAACATTTAAGACCAATTTGAACATTTTTAAACATAATTGACCAAAATAAAGATGGGGCATACATTTAGGAGAAAATGAACCATTAACCATGTATATATATATAATTTTTCTTGACTAGTAGACAAATTTAAATACAACTAACTAAATAATTGAACACTTGTTCTAAAAGAAACTATATAATTGAACACTAAAATAAAATATTTTCAGATTAGATTCTCTTGTATTCAATCAACCAAAATTATTGTATAAAATAATAAGAGCTTTCAGTGTATTTATTACTCCTCCATCCAAACAGAGCATAGATTGATGATCGTTCCACTCATCCACACATTGTTTATCAGACTGCACAGTGAGTGCACACAGAGAACAGAACACACAAATCGTATATTTTTCTTGTTTCAAAATGTTGGTTCACATTGTTTACTAACGGGACCTTCAAATTTCAAGAGTCATATATCTTCTCTTTTATTTTATTTCTTTTCTTTTTCTTGCTAGCTTTCTCTTGGATTTTCTCGGCTTCCAAACACCCACCAGATGGTGAAGGGAACGAGATCTGAGTTGAACCCATATGCTCCTCACAAGCACAATCACGTTCTCGTTAAGTTTGCGATTTCGCTTCTCCTTGTGGGTCTCGCTTTTCGCCTTCTTCTTTCTGATTCCTTCAGATTATCATCAGTAGTAGAGACGCCTCCTCTTGTACCAAAGGATAAAGCCGAGTCATCTCTGGTTTCTCTTCCTCTTCAAACTAATGATTCTGTAAATTTTCCAGGAAACCAAACAGTCCAGAATGGTAAGCGAATTTTTCTCCCTTTTTGGTAATGTAAGTATGCATGAATCGGAAAATCTTTCGTTGTGATTTCTCATTTTGGGTCTTAGTTGCTCAAAGGCGTTTCAGATCTTAGTGCTCAGTGTGATTCTTGCAACTCTAAATCCTTATATTTTTTCTCTTTCCTTTTTTGGATTTTGGAAATTGATTTTCTTTCTTCATTGACCTCTCAAATATGCATAAATAAGGACATAAATCATATTAATGTTTTTTTTTTTCACACTTTCTTTTTGGTGTAATTTTTTTTTTATTTCTTTGAATAATTATTGTTTATAAACACAACTTAGACTCAGATCCACTATTTTTAGTTTAAATAAATGCTATTAAGTTAAGTTATAGGATAAAAATATTACGGTGTGTATTATTCTTCTTACATTTTCGATTTGTGTAAGAAAAAACAACTAATTGAATTGTGAAAATCTACTCCAAACTTTGTCATCTCTGTCCAATATAATTCATTTATCTCCTTTGCAACGTATTAAATCTGTTCTTTATTTTTTGTTTCATTTTTCTCCTTAGTGTTTGATTGATATACACTTCTTTTCTTTATATTATTTCTTGTCTTTTTTTTTTGTTTCTGATTTACTGGCTAGGCACATTATCAGTTCTGAGACATAAAAGCAAGAACTTTGAACTGTAAACTGTGAAGTAATTATTTTTAGTTGCTGAATCTGAAGTGAGGAATTTCCATCTGTTACATTTGGTTGCAGAAAAATGTGATCTTTTTGTGGGAGATTGGGTGCCAGACCTGTCTGGCCCAGTGTACACCAATGAGAGCTGCCATGTGATTGAAGGTCATCAAAATTGTATGAGGAATGGCCGGCCGGATTCGGGTTTCCTCTATTGGCGGTGGAGTCCGCGGGATTGCGAATTACCAAAGTTCAATCCTAAGAAGTTTCTTGATCTTATGAGGGACAAATGGTGGGCGTTTATAGGCGATTCGATCTCCCGCAATCACGTACAGTCTCTACTTTGTATCCTCTCGGAGGTACCATTACTCAGCTGATCTCCATGACTCAAAGATTTTTTATTATCTCTAGTAGTT
Organism: Chamaecrista fasciculata; assembly: GCA_003254925.1. NCBI lineage: Eukaryota > Viridiplantae > Streptophyta > Magnoliopsida > Fabales > Fabaceae > Chamaecrista > Chamaecrista fasciculata. The sequence goes on from QANZ01017803.1 coordinate 16,537, forward strand.
TGTGAACTGAACTAAAGATATGAGACAAAAAATGCAACAAAAAAATATATAGGACCAAATTGGAACAGAGCAAAAGATATGGAATCAAATTTGCATTTTGACCCTACTTTTTCTACGCGTCAAAAGTATGATATCAAAAACCCTTCACCCTGAAGTAGTTTAGGGGATTTGAATTCATTGGGCTTGAATTCATTGGCATTATGTTCCTTTGGTTTCCTTTTGCTTACAATGAAAGCTGAGATTTAGAAACAAAGCAAACACTTGACAATTTCATAGATTGTATATGTAAAGTTTACAACATAATGCTCCTGGAGAAAAATGATCATAATTAATCTGTTGAGCTTGTTTCAAGTTACCATTTTATGAGCTCACTTGCTAAGTTTCACTGCATTCGATTTTAGAGTTATCTTTGTTGGTGTTGGCTTCCTGATTGTGGAGGACAATTGGTACTTACATCCATGGTTGTTCCACTGCTTTTGAAGATACGATAGGGTCCTTTTCTTAATTAGGTTTAACCCGCACTGAAACATTAAAAAGATTTTTCTGGATAACTTGTGATGAATTCTAACTGTACCACTTTAGCCTGGTCTTGCTGTTACGACTTTTTGATCATGTTTTGGTGATTACGTCTGGCAGGTAGAATCGGCGGTTGAGGTTTACCACGACGAGGAATACCGGTCCAAAATATGGAAATTCCCTTCTCACAACTTCACACTGTCAGTTATTTGGAGTCCTTTACTTATCAAAGCAGCTATACATGAGGACATGAATGGAGTTTCCTCTTCTGAAATGGAGCTTTATCTTGACAGTCTTGACAGCAAATGGACTGACCAATATAAGAATTTTGATTACGTAGTGACAGCCGGTGGCAAGTGGTTTCTCAAGAAAGCGATATATCATGAGAACAACACGGTCACAGGCTGCCATGCCTGCTCTGGAAAGAACCTTACAGATCCAGGGTTTGACAATGTGTATCGGAAAGCAATTCGGTTAGTTTTTGACTTCATCATGAACTCTGATCATAAGGCTACCGTTTTCTTCAGAACCACTACACCTGATCACTTTGAGAATGGGGAATGGTTTAGTGGAGGGTACTGCAATAGGACAGTGCCCTTCAAGGAGGGTCAGATAGACTTGAGCGAGTTGGATTCCATTATGAGAGATATTGAGCTTGAAGAGTTTGAAAGGGCTAAGGCCAAGTCTGAATCCCGGGGATCTGAATCAGGTCCTGCAACTTTGAAACTTTTGGACACAACCGGTCTCTCGCTGTTGAGACCGGACGGACATCCGGGGCCATACCGGCAATTCTACCCATTTTCCGGGGACAGAAATGCTAAAGTTCAGAATGATTGTTTGCACTGGTGCTTGCCGGGGCCAATCGACTCGTGGAATGATTTGGTAATGGAAATGGCAATCAATGGCAGATAATCTCAAAAGATCAAATATTGTTGTTGTTTTGTTATTTGATCACCAAGGTATGTGATTTTGGGACAAAACTTGGGTTCAAATTTTTCAAATATTTGTTATGACGTTTTTCTTTAATAAAAACATAATAGTGGATAGTTGAAACTGGTTCATTCAAAATCTTATCCACATTTGATGTTTTTATTAAATAATCTAGTAACAAATAAGAAAGAAAATAGACTTTTGTTCATGATTTGTGAGATAATCTGCTTATCCTGCAGCATTGGATGCTGCTGGTTGATTATCTTTTACAGAAATTGAATTTGGAGCTTGAAAAGTTGGAACGTTCATAGCCAACTGGGAAGAGCCTTGAACTGTACATTTTACTGTATATTGTAATCAAATTCAAAGATTGCAAATCACCAAAGAATAATTTGTGCACGGAAATAATGTTACAATATTATTATTTTTATTTTATAATTTTGTTTTACAATTTTTGTTGAGTAAACTAACAATTTGATCTTTGAAAGATCAATAAGCTGACAACTTAGTTTCTGAAAAATTAAAATATACATTTAGTCCGTGAAAGATCAAAATGATATACTTTTTAGTTCTTGAAAAATTAAAACGTTATATTATTTAGTCCATAAAAAGGATTAATTAGTATACCGTTTTAATTTTTCAGAGATTAAACTATACATTTTAATCTTTCAAGAATTGAGTTGTCAATTAAAAAAATCTTTTAGAGACTAAATTGTTAGTTTATTCATTTTTGTTTGGAATAGCTCCTTTTCCTTATTTACTTTTTGTCAGAAGCTCTTTATCCCACTCCCTAGACAGTGTTTAAAATACTGTAATACATTTGGGCTGAGTTTTTGATATTTGGACCGAAAAGACCATTATGATATTTGAAATTTTGGTACGAGACCGTTTCATAATAGTATTTTAGGTCTTTTTTTTTAATCACTATGTCCTGACCAAGGCTGTTTTTTTTTTTTACAAAACCTATTATTTGGTCCTTAAATTTACGTTAAGTTAACTAATTAACTATGAAACATGGACACTTCATTTTGTAGGCGTGTCGCCGTGTCAGACACGTGCCCGTGCCAGACACATATCTATGTCCGGCACTCGTACGACACTCATACGGCACATTCATAAATTTTGAAATATAAAATTAATTTTATGACTTTAACATGATAAACAATAAAAAATAAAATGACACACATGACATATATTATGAATAAATATAATTTTAAATTTTTCATCAATATTTATGGATTTTTAATTATTTATATATATTAATGTGTCGTGTCATGTAAGTTTAAAAATTTGACGTGTCGGTGTGTCTGTGTCCGTATCGTGTCCCGTGTCAGTGTCCATACTTCATAGCTAATTAACTCTTAATAACCAAAACAAATGACAGTTGCAATGGTAAATGATTTGGTTCTTAAATCAAATTTCAGGAACAAAAAATAAAAGTTCAGGAGCTAAAATGTAGTAATTTAATAAAAATCAAGGATAAAAGTGTAAAATCAATTCAAAATTTGAGACCAAATTATTACTAAGATCCAAATAGTTGACAATTGAAATATATCAAGGATCAAGTCTTGATTTCGATTATTCAATGATTAATTAATTGACTCGGTGCAAATTCAAGGGCCAAATAGTAAGTTTTGTTATCTTAGTTCGTCTTGTTTTTTTTTTTTTTTAAACAAGGCTAAAGCCTTTGAAAAAGAAAGATTTGGTGATATAAAACTAAAAGATTGATCACTTGACTGAAAAAAAAATGTTAAAGCATATTTTTGGTTTTATAACTTTTGTTCAGGTTTCAATTTGGTCGCATAATTTTCTTTTTTTTTTTTGTATTTTTTGTTTCATATCTTTGGTCAAATACAAAATGTTGGGAATTCCAGGCGCCTAACGCAGCGGAAGCAAATATAAAAAAAACACGCCAGGTCCTAAAATTCCTGAACGGATCCGCTAGTAGAATTTAAAACTTTTAAGATAGTGGTATACCTCACGAGTTTCAATCGATTGGTTGAACAAGGCATGTCCTAGGAGTCCGTCCACAACGTCCTCCCTCTGCCAGTAATCCACACGAACAGTTTCTTCGTGCACCAAGGTGCTAGCCTTCAGTTCTTTTCTCCAAAAGAACCAGGGACCAATCCACAGTGTATTTGAACTCAAGAACTCCTTCTTGATTCAAAATCCTAAAGTGGCGCAAAAGAAGAAACACCCCACAAGAACTCCTTCTTGCCTTTTCTTCTCTCACAAACCCTAATTTTGGTAACCTCAAATCGAATTGCCTAACTCCTTAGGCCAAGTCGATTTTACCCTCTCAACTCTTGAGAACAAAATTTTCCTCACTTGGAAACTAGGGTTTGATGATGGTGATTTCTCTCTTCTCTCTCATCAAGGAGGAAGACCAAAAAATCAAAAGTGGAGTCTCATCTATATGCATTAGGCGCCTAGCACCCTTATATATACATATATATAATTATTTTTAGAGCATTATTATAATTCCAAATTATAATAATATGGCTTGCATGAATTAAATTTCAAATTTAAATATTACCATAATATTAAATTTAAATTCAAATCGTAATCATAGAGAATCAATTTGAGAGATCAAATCTGTTGGAGATTGTGCCCTAGGGCCAATCATTTTATAGATATGTTGAGAACATATCAATTAATTTATGGAGATAAATTAATGGTTATCATATTATTAGCATGTTTACTATGATAACAGTCCGTGATTAATTATGAGATAATTAATCTAAACTGTCCCTGGTCGCTCATTCAAGTGGGAACTTGAAATGAACTAAGACCAGCATGACCTCGGTGCATGAGATGCACGCACTAGATGCTGGGACGAGAGTCATGGTGCAATTACGTAAGGTGGTTACGAGTTGCTGGACATGACCCGGAGAGTCCTGCATGGGTTTAGTCATCAGCTTGCCTCTCCTGTACACCTGTCACGACGCCTTAGACCTGAGGTCATCATTATTCCGGCGTTGCAGTTGTCAGACTTTGGCGTAGTCTAACGCTGCCCGTAACAGGGTAGTCATATGGGCTAAGTACGGGTTTGGTTGATTGCCGTGCTGAGGAATGTGGACTGACCAAAATTGGGATTTTGTTCCCCATTAAATTGGGAGATATCTTACTGGGCCCCTCGATGAGTCTGTCCAGGAAATGCATGGCCATGCTAGATATTGGGACTTACTCAAGGAGATCGAGAAAGTAAAGGTTTGGATCATGGGTGACTTTCCCGTGCCTGGTCCATGACCAAGATATCGCAGAACAATAGGGTCGGTGCCATGGAGGTACTAAGGTTAAGTCGGTTTTGGTAAAAACCGATAACTCACGTGTTTTGGGTAGTCGTGATGGCTTGCTAGAGTCCGCTCACGACTTGTAGGTCATGGAGATGACCTACTGCCAACTTCACGTGGGGCCTGCTGGGTCACACACGAGCAGGAACAGGACACCGTTCAAAAGGGACACGAATTAGGGTTAATTCGTGGGTCACTCCGGTGGCACGATTTAAGCAGAGAGGAAATGTCTGGGACATTAGGTCTTGTCTTAATTGATCTACAGTTGTGAAGTATTTAAATTTGTGAGACAAATTTAAAATATAATAATTGTCAAATAATTAATTTGGATTAATTATTTACAATTAAAATATTAAGGAAAAATAATTCAGATAAGGTTCCTAAAAGTTAGGAAATTATTGAATTATAAAATTCCTTAATATTGGCATGAGGGTGGCGCCTCTTTTATGATATTTAGGTTAATAAAATTGTTTTATTAATTTAAATAATAATTTGAATTCAAAAGATTTGATGGAGATATTAAAAGATTTGAATTCAAAAGATTTGGATGAGATCTCAAATCAGGATCTTTGGAAAATGATGACTTCCTAAGGGTTAGTAAGCAAAGAGTGAGAATTCATTTGTGCAATTTTCATCCTCCTTGTTGAGAGAGATAAAAATCGCCACCTTCAAAACCCTAGCTTCCAAGTGAGGGAAATTTGGTTCTCAAGAGTTGAGAGGGTAAAATCGAATTGGCCTAAGAGTTAGGCAATTCGATTTGTGGTTGCCAAATTAGGGTTTGTGAGAGAAGGAAAGACAAGAAGGAGTTCTTGTGGGAATTCTCCTTGCGCCACCTTTTGGAGTTTGAATCAAGAAGGAGTTCTTGAGTTCAAACACACTGTAGATTGGTCCCTAGTTCTTTTGGAGAAAAGAACTGAAGGCTAGCACCTTGGTGCCCGAAGAAACTGTTCGTGTGGATTACTGGCAGAGGGAGAACGCTGGGAGTGGGCTCCTCGGACACGCCTTGTACAACCAAAGGATTGAAACTCGTGAGGTATACCACTATCTATAAAAGTTTTAAATTCTACTAGCGGATCCGTTCGGGAATTTTAGGACCTAGCGTGTTTTTATTTTAATTTTATTTTTGCTTCCGCTGCGTTAGGCGCCTACAATTCCCAACAAAATCTCCCCAAAAGATTTACTAAGATGGCGCCATGTGCTCTAATATTATCCTTGGAATTTTATAAATCAAAAACCTTCCTAACTCTTAGGAAGTCATGATTCTCCAAAGATCCTGATTTGAGATCTCACCAAATCTATTTGAATTCAAATCTTTTGATATCTCCATCAAATCTTTTGAATTCAAATTATTATTTAAATTAATAAAACAATTTTATTAACCTTAAATCACCAAAAGAGGCGCCACCCTCATGCTAATATTAGGGAATTTTATAATTCAATAATTTCCTAACTCTTAGGAATCTTATCTGAATTATTTTTCCCTAATATTTTTATTGTAAATAATTAATCCCTATTAATCATTTAACAATTATTATATTTAAATTTGTCCCACAAATTTAAATACTTCACAACTGTAGATCAATTAAGACAAGACCTAATGTCCCAGACATTTCCTCTGTGTCTTAAATCGTGCCACCGGAGTGACCCACGAATTAACCCTAATCCGTGTCCCTTTTAAAACGGTGTCCTGTTCCTGCTCGTGTGTGACCCAGCAGGCCCCACGTGAAGTTGGCAGCAAGTCATCTCCATGACCTACAAGTCGTGAGCGGACTCTAGCAAGCCATCACGACTACCCAAAACACGTGAGTTATCGTTTTTACCAAAACCGACTTAACCTTAGTACCACCTTGTCAAAGACCCTATTTTCACACGATATCTTGGTCATGGATTAGGCACAGGAAAGTCATCCATAATCCAAACTGCAACTTTCTCGATTCCCTGAGTAAGTCCCAAATCCCAGCGTGGCCACGCATTTTCCTGGACAGACTCATCGAGGGCGCCAGTTAGATATCTCTCATTTAACGAGGGACAAAATCCCATCTTGGCAAATCCACATTCCTCAGCACGGCAAGCAAACAAACCCGTACTTAGCCCTTATGGCTACCCTGTTACGGGCAACGTTAGACTAAGCCAAAGTTTGACAACTGCAACGCCAGAATAATGATGACCTCAGGTCTAAGGCGTCGTGACAGGCGTACAGGAGAGGCAAGCTGATGACTAAACCCATGCAGGACTCTCCGGGTCATGTCCAGCAACTCGTAACCCCTTACGTAATTGCACCATGACTCTCGTACCAGCATCTAGTGCATGCATCTCTATGCACCGAGGTCATGCTGGTCTTAGTTCATTTCAAGTTCCCACTTGAATGAGCGACCAGGGACAAGTTTAGATTAATTATCTCATAATTAATCACGGACTGTTATCATAGTAAACATGCTAATAATATGATAACCATTAATTTATCTCCATAAATTAATTGATATGTTCTCAACATATCTATAAAATGATTGGCCCTAGGGCACAATCTCCAACACAAAATTGGTCTCATATCTCTGTAAAAGGTTCCATTATTAGTCCCACAATGTGAAACCTTTTACAAAAAGTTGAGACCAGTTTTGTAACCTAACTGACAATATAGGAAGAGAAATGACCTATTGAAGGACACCACGTCCTGAGCAGGGGCATGATCGCCCAAAAGGCCACCATGCCCCAAGATAGGGCATGGTCGCCCAAAGGGCCGCCATGCCCCAAGCAAGGGCATGGTCGCCCCATGTGAGGGCACTTTGCCCCCATTTGGGCCCAGTGGTGGTCCTCTCAAAGGACTTCGATGTCAAGTAAGTTACGTACGTAACTCAATTCTGGAAATCATGGATTCGCCTAAGTATCTCCAAGATACATTTACATATCTTAAGCAAAATATCTTCTTTAAGAAGATCAAGGCCAAACGGATTCTCCCGCAATCAGTGGGATACTGCATCCCACTACCACTCGCAATCAGTAGGATACGGCATCCCACTACCACTCACAATCAGTAGGATACTGCATCCCACTACTAATAGCAATCAGTAGGATACCGCATCCCACTACTTCTCCCGCAATCAGTGGGATACCGCATCCCACCAATATCGGACTTACCCATGGCCGACCACACTATAAAAGGCCTAGTAAGGATCGATTAAAGGTAACGCACTCTATGTTGGGAAATTATAGAGAGGGCGCAGCAGAAGAAAATGTAAAATTAAAAATTTAAACGCATAGCCTATAATTCCCTTCAAGGATCCACTAACTGTGTTTATACTAGTAGGGAAAGAAGTTTACCAAAATTCAATCGGTAGCTTTGAATTGCAATTCAGAGAAGTCCACAGCAACGCGTGTCCTTCCTCTACCGGTGATCCACACGAACAGTTTGGCAGACACCTAGGTGCTAGCCTCCTTCTCTTCTTCCCAAGAGAATACGGGAACCCAATCTACGAATCTTGAATCTTCAAGAACGATTCTTGAAGACTCAAGAAGGTGGCGCACAAACAAACCTCACACACAGCTCAAAACTCTAATCCTATTAGGGTTAGGTCGACTTTCTCTCTCTCTAGGGAGAAGTCGATTTTTAGTCTAACTAAAAGGGGTAACTCGACTTTGGGGGGGGTTGTGTGTGTATTTATAGTGTTTCATTAGGGTTAGGGAATCACATTCCCTAACTCATGAAATTAGGGAATACATAAATAAAGAAATAGGGGTTCCTAAAATCTTGAATTATGATATTACACTAATATTATAATTCAAAACTAAAAGGCAATTTAAATTTAAATTTCAAGATCAAATCTTGAAACTAAATCTTGAATGCCCAATCCCCATTGGTCAAAAGGATTTGAATTCCTAATTAAAATATTACATTAATGTCTTAATTTGAAATTCAAAATGCAATCTTGAAATCCAAAATGCAAGATCAAATCTTGACCTTTGGATCCTAGCCATGCGCCACCCCCTTAGCCTATTTTAAAGAATTTAATAAATAAGATAACAACCCTAACTCTTAGGAAGTTATCATTATCTAATTAATATCTTCTAACAAATTGAATGAAAATATTACCCTAATATCTTTAATTCAAATTTGAATCTTGAATTCAAATTCCCTAACAATATTGAATTAAAATATTACCCTAATATCTTTAATTCAAACTTGAATCTTGAAATCAAATATTGAATTCAAATTCAAATCTTGATTTAAATTAACAAAACAATTTTATTAATTAAATCATGAAGAGGCGCCACCCTCTTGCTTTCTTGTTATCCAATATTAAAGAATTTAATAAATCAATAATCCCCTAACTTTTAGGAGGCTTATCCAATTTATTATTCCCTAATATTTTAAATAAGAATTCAATTGTAAATAGATTAATCAAATTAACTATTTAACAATTAATATATTTAAACTTGTCTAACAAATTTAAATATCATAAACGTAGATATTATTTAAGACAAGACTTTATGTCCTAGACATTCAACTATGTCTTAAATTGTGTCACTAAAGTGACCCACGAATTAAACCCTAATTCGTGTCCCATTATGGTGTCTTGATCCTGCTCGTGTGTGACCCAGCAGACCTCACGGGAAGTTGGCAGCAAGCCATCTCTATGACTCACAAGTTGAGAGCGGACTCTAGCAAGCCATCACGACTACCCAAAACACGTGAGTTATCGCTTTAACGCCAAACGATTTAACCTTAGTACCACCTTGTCTTAATCCCGATTGTTGGGAAAGTCATGGATAAGGCACGGGAAAGTCATCCTTAATCCAAACCATTGTTGGGAAATCACGGCGCGCGCAGCGGAAGCGAGAAAAATAAAAATTAATTAAAACATGGCACAGAAACAAAAGTGATTTCCCTACGGATCCGCTAGCTGAATTTAAACCGGTGAAGGAAAAGTTACACCTCAAGGTTTCAATCGGTCCGGTTGAACGGTGCAATTCTGAGAAGTCCACACGAAGCGTCCTTCCTCTGCCAATAATCCACACAAACAGTTTAGTGGCACCAAGGTGCTAGCCTTCAGTTCTTTTCTCCAAAAGAACAAGGGAACTCGATCTACGGCTCTTAAAATTCAAGAACAATTCTTGAACTTTAAAAGGATGGTGGCGCAATGAGCAACAAGAACACCTTCTTGTTTTCCTCTCTCCAAAACCCTAGCTATGTGGACAAATCGATTTTTCCTCACACTCTTGAAGAAATCGATTTTCTCTCTCTAGGCTTAGGGTTGTGCGAATTCTCTCTCTTGTCTCACAAAAGATGAAAGCAAAATTCACTTAATGAACTAGGGTTGGCTAAGTCGACTTCTAGTCCCTATTTATAGAGTTGGGGAATTTTGATAATTATAATTAGGGAATCCCTAAATTAATGGATTATCAAATTATAAAATTATAAGATTACAATAATATTATAATTTTAGGACTTGAATTCCTAATTAAAATATTAATTAAATGAGGCGCCACCCTCAAGCCCAATATTAGTGAATTTAATAAATCAATAATCTACTAACTTTTAGGAACCTTATCAGATTTATCATTCCCTAATATTATAATTGTAAATAGATTAGTCCAATTAACTATTTAACAATTAATATATTTAAACTTGTCCCACAAATTTAAATATCATTACCGTACATTTTATTTAAGACAAGACTTTATGTCCCAGACATTTTGCTATGTCTTAAATTGTGTCATCGGAGTGACTCACGAATTAACCCTAATTCGTGTCCCTTTAAGCGGTGTCCAGATCCTGCCCATGTGTTGTTGGGGAATTCAGGGGCGCCTAAAAGCAACGGAAGCAAAAACATAGAATTAAAACTTTAAACATAAACGAGCAAAGGGCCTAGAATTCCCGAACGGATCCGCTAGCTGAATTTAAAACTTTTAGATAGTGGTATACCTCACGAGTTTCAATCGGTTTGATTGTACAGGGCGTGTCCTAGAAGTCCACGTGATGCGTCCTTCCTCCGTCGGTGATCCATACGAACAGTTTCGGAGATGCCTAGGTGCTAGCCTCCTTCACTTCTCCAAGTGAATCAGGGACCTTTATCTATGGTGTTCCTTAATTCAAGAACTCTTCTTGAATTCTCCAAGAACAATATGGCGCCTTGATCAAGAATCCAATTCTTGATCCCACACAACCTTGTCACACAAACTCTAAACTCCTTTAGAGTTGTGCGCCACTTTCTCTCTCTAGAAACTAGGGTTGCGATTTTCCTCTCTCCTCACCTAGAGCAAAAATCGAATTTTTCTCTCTTGAGAAGAACTAGGCTAAAGTCGATTTTCTAAGTGTGCATGGCTTCTCTCTTAGTCGACTTATGGCTTCCTTATATAGGGTTTGGGGACTTTGATAATTATAATTAGGGAATCCCTAAATTATAGAATTATCAAATCATAAAATCATGAGATCTCCATATCACAATTTTATGACTTGAATTCCAATTTAAAATATTACCATAATATTTAAATTTGGATTCAAATTGCAATCTTGGAAAATCAAATTGGAAGATCAAATCTGTTGGGAAATCACAGAGGGAGCGTAGTGGAAGAAAATAAAAAAACTAACTTGATTAAATATGCTAACTCTGTGATTCCTTCCAGGATCCACTAATTATGTTTATACCAGGAAAGTAAAGATGTTTACCTAATTTCAATCGGTGACTTATCGTGTTCGCGAATTTGAGAAGTCCACTCCGAGTGTCCTTCCTCTACCGGTGATCCACACGAGCAGTTTGGCAGATGCCTAGGTGCTAGCCTCCTTCACTTCTTCCCAAGTGAATACGGGAACTCTATCTATGATTCTTGAATAATCAAGAACTGTTCTTGATCCTCAAGATTGATTGAGAGTACTAATATTATCAGGTGCAGGTCTAATTCTCTTTTTTTCAAGAAAATCGACTCACTCTCACAATATTAGGACTTGG
>QANZ01017807.1:6352-47778 GCA_003254925.1 Chamaecrista fasciculata
TATTTAGGCCCAAATGAGTCTTCATATATGTAGCACTTGGTCCAAGCTCTTTAAATTGAAGTCTTTGAGCCCAAATTAAGTTGTCCATCTCATCTTTCAGCCCATTTTTTCCAAGTGACGTTTTCAGCTTGATCTTTAATGAACCTTTGGCATAGTGTTTTGCATCATCCCCTCTCTCTTCAAAAGGATTTGACCCCATATCTTTGCAATATGTCCTTCTCCTTTTATTTCACATCATTCCCTCTTTCTTCAAGAAGATTCGTCCTCGAATCTTAACTGCATTCAAGAGAGATGAGTTAGCAACTTCACAATTAGCTAAAAAAAAAATTTTCACCTTGAAGGCTAATCTTGTAAGCATCGCCTTTAAATCTTCTTGATCTCTCTTTTGTAGAGTCAAAGATGTTCTTTTTGTGATCATAAGTTTTCAACCAAACCCAATCACCAGGTTCAATAACAAAATATCTCCAATGCTCTTTTTGTTGCCAATAAAAAATATCTTCAATAATCCTTGTTTCATGTAACCTAAACACAAAAGACATTGAGTTATCAATCAAAATATTATCAGAAAAATTCAGAGTTGTATAGGAATCATGTAATTTGAGCATATACATATCATCCATACATGCAACATTTGCAGCACAAATCTTTCTAACATCCTTTTGCATGTGTGACAAATAACAACACTTAGATAACATGTCTAACATATGAACACCAAAATGATCCATTAGACCACCACTATGTGATGCCCTCACAAGCAACTCTTGCATATAGAATTGAAGAATCCAAATCCTATTTCCATGAAACAGAAAACTATCATGTACGTAGAATTTATAAAAAGCACAATTTCTACTTGCATCAACAATATCAACATCAAAGCTCGTGTTAAAATCATCACACCTAATTCTATAATTAAAATAATCAAATATGCAAATTATAGGTGGAAGATGAAATTCTCCCTTCAAAGAATTGAATGACTGCTCAAAACTATGTTCCAAGCTATAATCAATTTCTTCTGTGAATTTCTTTGGCTGCCATAGTTCTTTTTTCTCCCATGAATCAAATGTTCCTCCAAACACAAAATCAATATGATCCACAAACTTTTCCTTTGGAAATACATACCCATGTTCCTGCATCAAATAAACATCACCACTAAACAAATAATTGTTAGTGTTAGTAAAAATCAAAGACCTCTCTTTCTCATCAAAATATTTTACCTCATCACTCTGATTTTTACTCTCCATTGGGCCATCAATTTTATTTTCCTCTTTTTTGGCCTCTTTTCTCTCATCATTTTTTCACTCTTTTGATCTTTTTCTAGTGAGCTCTCAATATTTCTTTCTTTTTCTCTCTCATTTTGCAACTCACTCTCTCTTTTATCTTCCTCTTTTCTTTCCTCACAAACTTCTTTTGAAGATATTGGCTTTTTTACCTCTTTGCTTATCACATCAAGAGTTTCTCTAACAAATGGAGATTCAACACAATTAGTATCATGAACTTTCTCTAGATATGAAGAAATCTCCAAAATTGATTTATGACTCTTATATTGAGATGGAGCAAATCTCCTCCTCATGACCCTTTTCATCTCATCCCATGTGACAATTGGATCCTCTTTATACCTCATCCGAGACCTTACCAACTTATCCCACCAAATTACAGCATGATCAGAAAATGCAAAAGAAGCAATTCTAATTTTCTTCTTGTCAGAATAGTCATGACATGCAAATACCTTCTCAACCTTTTCCTCCCACTTTAAATAGATATCAGAATTATATGTGCCTCTAAAAAGTGGTATTTTCATTTTAACACTTCCAAGGTGACAATCTTCCCTATTTCTCCCTCCAATAACATTTTCTCCATGTCTCCTCTCATGACAAGTATTTCTAACATGTTTGTCTTCTCTATGTCTACTTCTTACTCCAAAATCAGATTGTTTAAACATACCTTCCCAACGATCTAATTGTTGTGACATTTCATTGAGAATATTCTCAATATTCCGCTGATTTCCACCACCATATGAAGCCTCCTCTACTAAATTAGCCATGGAAAAGCTGTAAGAAAATGTTAGTGAAATAAAAATCCTCACCAATGAACACTTGTGTTTCACTCTATGAAGGCTTTTATCCACTCAAATAATCTCACACACTCTTGCCTTTTACCACTCTTGGTTCCTCTTGAGGCTCTTTAAAGAACTAGGTGACTTTAATCAAAACTATCATAAAATGAAAAGTCAACCAAACACTTAGAGGATTTTATAAATTAGGAAAGGGTAACCAAATACTGAAATTCAGAATGAACNACTATCAATTTGATCATTAAAAAATTATTGAATTAATAATTTAATTTTAAATTAATTATAAAAAAAATCAAGTGATATATACATTAATTTTTAAAATATCAAATAATATATTACTTAATTCTTAAAAATAAGTAATAAATATATTATTTAAAAAAATACTCAGCTAATCTTACTAGACTTGGTTGGCCCGACTCGGCTCAACCGAATTGATTTTAAAAACGTGATAATTAATAAATGAGTATTTCATTATTGAAATTTTCCTTATATTCTTATTTTTGTGAAATCAAATATTGGGAAAAATAAATAAATAATTGTCACGTTGTACAATGTGGAGTAGTAATTTATAGAGGGGTGCCTTTCAGAAGGAAAATGAAGGAGGGGATAAGGACAAGCCTAGGCATGCCTCCGTACACGTGGCACTAGAATGGCACGTGTAGGTCCGTGCACCATACATACTATTACAGACTCACACGCGCTGCGATTACTCATTAATTCTGCAAACCCATGTCATCTTATCCATTAATGCCTATGAATCACTTAACTTATTAGTGTTTCTAATAATCACTTCATAATTTGATCATGCTGTGTGTTATTACTACATTCATATTTCTAATATCATTTATGATTCAAGCTTTCTTATTCACACATTATACTATTTGATCATATCTCTGTGTTTGTTGTACAAGGGTTTTTATTTTTTCTGGTGTTGAAGATAAGAAAAAAATAAAAACACTACACCCTTAAGAAATGGTTTTTATTTTAAGGGTAAATTACACTTTGGTACCTTATTTTATAGACCGATTTCATTTTGGTATTCTGTTATTTGCACCGTTAACATTTTGGTACTCTGTCTTTCAAAAGTGAGATTTTGGTACTATGTTCTTTGCACCATTAACACTTTGATACCCTAAAAAAGATAGAATATGATAATAAATCGTGAAAGAATATGATACCAAAGTGAAATCGGTCCATAAAACAGGGTACCAAAGTGTTCACGGTGCAAAAAATATGATACCAAAATATCACTTTTGAAAGAACATGATACCAAAATGTTAACGGTGCAAATAACAAGGTACCAAAGTGTCACTTTTAAAAGAACATAACACCAAAGTGAAATCAGTCCATAAAACAGGATACCAAAATGTAATTTACCTTATTTTCACAAAGCTAAATCAATGTTGAAACTTAACCATACTTAATTAGCTCCGCTACTAGAAAGAAATTCCAGTTTAATATTAAGTTACACCATATACTTCACAGTTTATATTAACTTTTTTTTAAAAAAGGTAAGTTGTGGTTTTTATTATAATATTTATTATTTATATGGTGTAGTAAACATTAAACATGTATTTAACTATTAATTTTAAGAAATTCCTTTTTGATGAATTAATATATTTTTTATTTTTAATGAGCCACACATTTTAAAAGTGTTGAACGAGTTATGTTTAAATTGAATTAATTAATATTGCCCCAATATATATATACTAGGGGCTTTGCGTGCCCTAACGAACGGGCACGCAAATATATATGTAAAATAAATAAGGGACTAAACTGTTAATTTGGTAAAGAAAGAGAGACCAAATAGTAAATTTTCTTTTATTTTTAATTTCATAAACTATAGTTTTAAACATGGACGACCAGAAAGGGGTGGAGCCATATAATATAAGATATATTAATTTAAGGTTTACCAAAAAAAATATATATTAATTTAAGAGAGTTTATTTAAATTTTTATAAATATAATACTTAGTGAGTTGTGTAGTTTAAAGATTTTGTAAAAGGAGGAGAACACAATATTTTATCAATTTTAAGAGTTGTCATAACATTATATTCCATAATTCTAGGCAGGCAATCAGGCATATATGCTCAAACTTTTTTAATTTTTTTTTTTCTGGAACAGCATTTTGGTTTAAAGTGTTGATAGGGTTGCACTTATACCATTTATGTCTCCCCTGGTATTTCTCAATTAAGAACACGCAACATAATCTACATAATTAATGCCAAGATTTTCTAGATTTTTTAATAAGTTTACATTTCACACTGGATAATGCTCCAGATTAATGCAATGTAATAACCTGGTCAAAACACAAAAATCACACTCAACATCTTATTAGGCCAAACCGTTTTATAGTTTGAGTTTGTCAAAAAAGAAAACAAAATACAATAAAATAGGCTGTAAAATAAGTACTGTCACTAGTACAATTAATTAATTGATTAATTAATTAATCAGATTAATCTGTTTTTGCTTTCAAGAAGGCAATATTTGCAAAACTTATTATTTAATTTGGCTCTAAGGCTTATCAAATGCATGTGGAATATTCATAGCCACCAACAACTAGCTTTAACTCCTTTAAAAATGATAAAAAATATGCAGTCTCATTAGTATTAATTTCTTGATTGGTAGTTACCAAACTTTTTTTTTCATGCCAAATCATTCATAAACAATTTGGATACGTTAGCTGCAGGATAATATGATTATTGGAATATTCCAAAAATAAGTTCTTTCTTACTCAAGTAAAGCCTCTCTTTTTTTTTCACAAATTGTGAAATGAATATATTCATTTTGTTTTCTTTTTTTAAATAAACGTCTCTTCTGTTAGATTTTTTATTTTTTTATTTTTAGGAGGGTAAAGGTACTTATGTGATGTGATTCTTTAATTAAGAATTAAACAACAACAAATCTAGGGTTTATTAAGTTTTACTTGGATTTAGGATGAATTAGAGTCCACATGGATGATGTATTTATTGTATCATGACATGTGCATTTGGTGGGCATTAAGGGAAAATTGATAATATATATATATTGGGATTAAGATTTTATAAGGGTCTTCATATTTCATTACTACGTGCATCATCATCAAATTGGGACGTTCTCAAGAAGGTCCAAAAAGGCAGTGCAGCGAAAACGGACGATCCGTAGAATACCCTTTTCCTTTTTTCTCTCTCTTTCTCTCTCTTTCTACAATAATCTTCCTCTTGTTCAGTGAATTAGTGAGACAAAGCTTCTTCTCCTATATTCACCACTCTCTTTACAATTTCCTCAACTTTTCTATTCACAATAATCATTTTTTCTTTCTGGGTTTTCAAACTACTCGTAACTGGACGATCTTCAAGATCGGTTTGATCTTATGTCAATGGGAATTTTTTAGATAAAGCCAGGTACGGCTTCCTTTTGGAATATGATTTTTCTGGGTTATTTCTGTGTGTTTTTTTGTTTGTTTGTTTGGTTCTTTCGCTACAAAATTTATCAGTGTCTTGAAGGCTATTGTCTGATCGAACTGTATACGATGAAATTCAGGGAAATCTTGTAGCCGGAAAACATAAGCTTTTTTTGTCTGCCAGTGTGTCTTTGATTATGGCGGTTGCTGAGAATGCTGGAGCCATAATAGGCTCTTCTAGTCAAAATTTGGACAACAGTGTAGTGTCGTCGGACTCCACAGTGACAAATGAGCTGGAGAAGTCGAAGACCCGACCCGGTTCCATTGGAAATGGTGTCGAAACAAATGTTCAGCCCATCAACGGCGATCAGAATCTGAACGCTGTGTTCAACCATCAGGATGGAGTTCCGACGACTGTAACAGCCCCTAACGGCAATTACAAGCCTCTAGTAACTCAGATGCGAAATGGATTTGAGACGAATGGGGCTCAGAACCAGCCGATGGTGGTGAACAATGGTGGATACGGCGTTAAGCAGATTTCCAATGGAGTAAGAAGCGAGGAAGATGGTGATGACAGTTTCAAACGTGATATGAGGGATTTGGAGGAATTCTTGTCGAACTTGAATCCCATGGCTGAGGAATTTGTGCCGCCGTCACTTACAAATAGTCATGGTTTCTTAGGTGGTGGTGGGTTTGGCTACACTAACAATTTTCTACTCCACGCTAATTTTGCCAATGCTAATGGCCTCGCTAACAGAAGGGTATGATTAAAATTTTTGTCTGCTATTATTATTTATGTTCATTTTGTGAAAATTAGCTTTCCTTCTAGAGCTCAAATCAAGATAAGTTCTCTCTGGTGTTCTAGTTTTAGCTAAAACCATGTGATCAGCATATTAAATATTGGCTGAATTTGATAATATTAAGAATGCACTGCAGAGGAAGAATGGTTATAACCAGGGGAAGCGAAGAGCTAACAATAAAATGGATATGGAGAAGAGAGAAGAAATGATTAAGAAGACTGTTTATGTGTCTGACATTGATCAACAGGTATACATTATGGCTCTGGCTCTCATTTCATCTGGCTTGCAATTTGTTTGTAGCAGCACTCTTTCTTCTTCATCCTAATTCTGTTATCTGTTGGCATCTAGGTCACTGAAGAGCAGCTGGCAGCACTCTTTCTTAACTGCGGTCAGGTAGGAATGGTCATGTTTTGTTTTGCTTCTTTTCCTCCTCATTTTGGTGGATTGTGTTACTGAATCAACCCCTTTTTTTCTGGACTAAAGGTTGTTGATTGCCGAGTTTGTGGGGATCCTAATTCTATTCTTCGTTTTGCCTTCATTGAGTTTACAGATGAAGGTAAAATCACCAACTTATTGCTCTTTAGCTTAAGACATATACACTGTACTAATAATGTTATACCTGCAGAAGGTGCGAGGGCTGCTTTGAACCTGTCCGGCACCATGCTTGGATATTACCCAGTGAGAGTGCTGCCTTCAAAAACTGCTATTGCACCAGTTAATCCCCAATTTTTGCCCAGGGTAATGATTTGCATTTGGTTAGTCCTGTTACTTGTTTTCTTGGCAGAGAGTTAAACAAAATCATTTTTAGAGGATAGTTGATCACTGATCAGGTTATAATAATGTCCCTTTGCTATGTCTTGGCTTTCTAATGATGTTATATTTTGCAGTCTGAAGATGAGAGGGAGATGTGTTCGAGAACTATATATTGCACAAATATTGACAAGAAGGTATTGAAGGATTATACTGTTTATGCATTATCTTAGAACATTTCTATACTCGATTTTTCCAATAAATGATTGGCTCTTTATTTCCTACCTTCTTTTTGGTCAATGATGTAGGTTACTCAGGCAGATGTTAAGCTTTTCTTTGAATCTCTTTGTGGAGAGGTTTGTAGTTTCCCATGGAAAACAGTCTTCTAGTGTTAGTTGTTGGTTGAATTCAAGTCTCTTATGCAATCTTTTTCTTCCCCATTATATTGGACATATCATCTAGGTTCAACGCCTGAGGCTTCTTGGAGATTACCATCACTCAACTCGAATTGCATTTGTTGAGTTCACTGTGGTAATTGCTTATTTACTCTATAACTTTATATGTTCATCTGAATCAGCTGTGGTGGTACTATGGTACTTTTATATGTCTCACATTTTGAGGTTATAGCCATTAGATTTAGTGCTAAAGACTTCACATTTGTCATCGTAGCTATTTATATTATTGATTTCGGCTTTCCCCTCCTCCCCAGCAGGCAATAACACTTCTCCCTTACTAAAGAAGAATGAAAATGAGAAAAAAAAAAAAAAAAAAAAAAAAAAAGAAAGACAAATCTTGATGATGTAGTATTTGGATTGTAGAGCCTATTTTGCCATGGATATTTTTGTCAATGCTGATACATTGTTTTGGATAGCCATGGTAGAAGTCTGATAACTTTAGTTGTGTCACGGCTAAAAGCAGTCATGTTTACATGGTTTGTAATTATTTCTTCTTTGGGGTTCAATATTAGGAGGCATGCTGAACCAAACAGGGATTTTTTTTCCAATTGTAGTGGAAACTAATCCGTGAACATAGGCGTAAACCTAGGTTGCAATAATTAATTCATCTGCAAACAATCAGCTCTGATTTGTTTCACATCTGGTTTGTTGTATGATTATGCTAGTCTACTTTTAGGTGGGGCCCCCTCTGGAAACAAGCAACTCCAGATATTACGGAGGAAGGATGGTTGCTCAAGTCAATTTAACTCATTCGTGTTGTGTCGCCCTAGGCCTTACAGATTTCCTAAATGGGTGCATCTTTGAATTTGCTTGCCATTAGGCACGGGTGGAAATTTAGCTCAAGATGTGTCATATTCTGGTCATAGGTAGTGCTGTAGCCAGTAAGTTAAGGTGTAATTAGGGTCAACTTGAGGGTGTAAGGAAGGGATAGATGTCACAGTAACATGCTTCTGTGAAGGTCTTAGGTGGTAAATGGTGGTTGGTGATTATGCCCTGATGTCACAGTAACATATTTGATTTACACATTACGTTAGCATGCAATCTGTTCCAGTATGATGCTTTTGGTGATGTTGTAGCTAGGAAATGCTTATCCATTTCCAATATTTTGGGATGGCCATGAAAGGACTGTGGCTCTTAGGCTTCCTAGGTGGGGTACCAATTGGTGTTAAGGTGTTGGGCAGTGATGACTGACAACTCTTGGTTCTGCTGCCTAGATCTGGCCTTTTCTTACATTGGAATCACCTTAGTACTGATGATGTTAACTGGAGCTTGAAGTTGAATTTAAAATACATTATTTACATGATTTCAGATTTACTAAAATGGAGTTTTACTCATTCTTGTGTTGTTGATCTGGGTTAGCACTGACTTATAAGTTTTAACTTTTAAGTGATTGCAAACTGCTTTAATTTGTTGAGATAGCCTCGTTGCCTATTATTTATTTCTTTCTTTCAAATATATATGTTGTCTATTTTGACAAGTTTTTATTTTGTTTTGTTCCCATTTCTTTCTCAGTTTTTCTTGAATGCAGTAAAAGCTCTCTCACATTAGCATGCTATTATCTTTGTATTTTTTGGGTTCCTGGATTGCGGTGCTGTCATCAGTTTTATATTCCATTTTCTCGTATGATACATGATACATGTGTAGTTTTGGTCCCGAATTTCCCCTCTTGTATGGAATGTACTATAAGGAGTAAGATGGTTTGTAGTGGATATCTTTTAAAATGATGAAGTCTCGTGGTTTTGAATTTCTTCCCTATCATAAGAGTTATTATTGGATACTATCTATTCTGTTCGTTGCATTTCTTTTTTTCTGTCTCAACTCAAGATTTTCTGTGCTCAACCTTGCAGGCTGAAAGTGCAATTGCTGCTCTGAACTGTAGTGGTGTGGTTTTGGGTTCGCTGCCAATCAGGTTAGATTGACATATTTCTGACTTCTGATGTCTTTTATTTTTTTTTTAATGGAAAAGTTCCCAGCATCTCTATTAATGGTATTTTAACCATTTGTGTGTTTGGTTTGCAGGGTAAGTCCATCAAAGACACCTGTTCGATCTCGAGCACCACGAGCTGCAATTCACTGAGTCATGCTACCATGTTTCTGGGGTTGATTGCTGCTCAGAGATATGTTTACATATATATACATAGATAGAAACAGATATTATCTAAGGTACCTATGGCGTTTAGTTGATACTTTTGCTTGTCCTTTGAGTCTTGGAGTATGGTCTCTGTTTCCCCACTGGGACTATGAACTACTTGTTTAGCTTTTGTAGAGTTGGATGGTACTTGGAGGGTCTTGATGGCTTAATTTATGATGCACAATGTGATGAGTTCATCTTGAAACGAGCGAATTTTATGGTTGGATGGATATCTGTGACTGTGAACATCTGGAATTTCTCGGAGAGAATATGTTAGGAAATCCTTTGTTCTTCAAAGTTGTATGGATATTTCCTGATATCTGTTATTATACACACACCATCCTTCTTCTGCGTAGTGGCTGACACTGTTTTTGTCTTTGGAATCTAAATCCCACCCTTTAGTGTTGCAAGACAAAAATTCTTCATTATCACTTTGTTTCTATAACGAGCCAGACAGTCCTCGTCTCCTCGATGACTTGACTTGTAGTTGTAGGGAGGGATCTATCACCTATCTTGACCAATATCCTATTTTGGTCCCTAATTTTTAACCTAAATTTCACTTTGATCCCTAATATTTTTTTTGTTCTGTTTTAGTCCTTAATATTTCCTAAAAGTTTCATAACTGGCCCCTAACTATTCAATGTGGTCATATCTCTCTCATTTCAAATCCGAACGTGATGAAATCAAAGTTACGAGTTAACTTTGATGAGTTTATTCTTTGTTCAATTGGAATCATCGATAAACAAAGTCAGATTGGACATTAAATTGAGCTCGAAAATCAGCCGCTTGTTTAATGGATTTGGTCATTTCTCTGATTTCATCATGTTCAATTTTAAAATGAGATATGACCACATTCGATAGTTAGGGACCAATTATGAAACTTCTAGGAAACATTAGGGGACCAAAATAGAGTTTTGTCCACCTATCTTACTTTCCACCATGCTATGTAGTTATTTATTTATTTTAGGTCAAAATTTCATTTTGGTTCCTAAACTATAGGATCTATTCCGTTTTGACTCTTTAAATTATTTTTCCTTTTGTTTGGTCCTTAAACTTTTTCATTTGTTCAGAACATGATTTCATCTAGTTTATATCGGTCTCTGATCTAGACAACTGAAATGGACGATTTCTCTGTCTTAATAAGTAGTAAGAAATTTTTTCTTTTTTAGTTACAAATTGAAGATAAATTTGTAGTTGATTTTTCTTTTTAAGGAGATTTTTTTTCTCTATTAATTCACTTAGACATAGACAAAATCATGTTTGAGACTAATGGTAGAATAAATGAGAAAGTTTAAAGATCAAAACAAAATGGAAAAAAATATGTAGGGACTAAAATGAAATTTACTCTATAGTTCAATGGTCAAAAAGAAGTTTGAATCTTTATTTTATTATGACAAAGCATTATCTTAGCTGTCCGTCTACTTCTAGTACCATTAGGTAGCCATCAATGGCATTGCTGCCTTGATGCTTAACCAGTGCGATTTGTAGGCCATGATAGAGGGAGGAAGGGAGGTATAGATAATAGATTAGATCCCATTCCCATGTTCAAATTTGAGTTTGATTTTTGAGTGGTATCATAAGTCTCATTCTCTGATAGTCTGATACATATCACCCAAACTTTCTTTAATAGGGAAGAATCATATATTTTTCTGCTTTTTTTTTTTTTTGTGTGAGATGGCTTGCTTGAGCCTTGAGGCCTGATAGTGTTTGATAACTACAAACTATTTTCTGCAGTTGATCTTCTTTAACACAAATTTAGGCTTTCTAATGGTTATGGGAAAATTCTTAATTGGTTCAAGTTAACTTTTGAAGTGTACTTAAAAATAAGTCCTATTTTGATCTGAAATTAAAAATAAGAATGGGATCAACAAGCAAGTTCCTTCAAAGGGCAGCTACAATATCATATTATCATTAAATATATGTATGCTTGACGTAGCAGTCAAATAGCACCTTGCTTGGATGACTTGTTCGTTAAGAAAATTATTCTTCAGTCTTCTTCATCAACTTGGACCTTCTGGATAAGTGCGTGTGACATCATATCAAAACCTTCGAATCTTTCTCATCCATCGTCTTAGATTTTTTCTACTGGTTTAAGCTTCCCAATCATTTTGTTCGTTGTATTATATTGCAATTAATATAGGAAACTGCCAATATTTTTAATGTTTTCAATTAAAAAATTTAGTAAATAATTAACGAAAGAATCTCCATACGTTTTTTAAGTTGTGATTATGAAAATGGTAAAATCTTTTGCATTCAAGATATCATATTCCTGCTTATGAATAGGTAGGTAGTGCAACTTTGGTCTCTTTTTCTGCGATTTTGGTCATATGTTTTTTTTTTCCTGGAAGTTTCACTCTTTAGCCCCAATGATAAAATGGGATTATACCTCTTTTATTTTAAGTCTAATTGTATTGAGTTCAGAGTTATATGTTACTCTTACGAGTCATTTCTTTATAGTTAGAGTTATAAATTGGGCTTCGAAAGTGGGGCCACTCGTGTCATAGTCAAAAGAGCGAAGTTGGTCATATCTCTCTGGTTTTAAGTCCGATTGTGCCGAGTTACTTTTGATTAGTCCTTTTTTTGCTTAGTTGAGACCATTAGTCATCAGCAAATGAGGTCAAATGAGACTCAAAAGTGATTTGACATAATTTTTCACCTTTTGGTTTCAGAACCATTTTCGGACTTGATTTGACCTCATTTATTGATTGTCCAAACTAGAGAGAAAAAAGACTCATCAAGAGTAACTCATAGCTTCGAACTCGTCACAATCGGACTTGAAACAAGAGGGATATGACTAACTTCACTTTTTTTTACTGTGAAACAAGTGGTGTACTTTTACAGTCCAATTTGACCTTGTTTGCTTACAGTTCCAATTATTTAAAGAAAAGACTCGTCAAGAATAACCAGTGGCTCTAGACTCGTTGCAATTGGAGAGAGAACTCGTCGCAATTGGAGAGAGAAATGACCATATTTAGTTGTTGAAACTAATGAGTGAAACTTTTGAAAAAAAAATATAAGACCAAAATCGTAAGAGAAAATAATAAAGGATTGGATCGCAACTTACTTTAAAAATAAGAAACCAAACTTACACTTTAACCTCCTCAAAATCGAAATGTTCACTTCACAAGCTTCGCTAGTTAGATCATCCCAATTTCTTGAATATAAGCAAATAATCACGTTTTTCATTTCTCCATTCAGCTATCATATTCCAGGTCACTGCGCTTGATATTTATTTATTGTAATTTATGGTATAAAAGGCTTAATT
Source organism: Chamaecrista fasciculata (assembly GCA_003254925.1). Classification (NCBI taxonomy): domain Eukaryota; kingdom Viridiplantae; phylum Streptophyta; class Magnoliopsida; order Fabales; family Fabaceae; genus Chamaecrista; species Chamaecrista fasciculata. Next base: position 19,207 of record QANZ01017807.1, read on the forward strand.
CCATTAAAGTATTATACTCAAGTATGTTATATTTGGATTTCTCTATATTCTCGTACTAAACAAAGGCTAAATATAATTGTAAAAGAAATTTTTCTAAAACCGGATGGTTCTGATAGTCCTGATATTACTACTTGCAAATTAAATTCAGCTTACAAAAAAATGAGTTTGCCCTTCAAAGAGCGAAAAGTATATGTTACTATACCTAGAAGTAATCTCGAGTTAACACTGGACAAATATTCTTAAAGTTCCCCCCCTCCCCCCCCATAAAAAAAGTAAGTACAAATGAAGAGAATAAACAAATCCATGACACATTGAATCAGTGAGTAGGCTCTACAAATGAGATGACTTAATCCATGAATGAAACATTTATAGATATATATGTATATAGTTGAGTCTCTCTTCTGACTTCTTTGCTTGATCACTTCCTCATTGTGCATCTTCTCAAAACATTTCTGCTTTCATTTACTGCCACCTCTCATTCTTCTTTCTTTCTTTCTTGCTTGGTTTTCTTTCTCTCTTGTGACTAGCTTAAGCTCAAGATTTCTGATCAGTGGAGGCTCCTACAGTTCCTGCTGCAGCTGCAGCCATTGTTCCTGCTTCATTTGAACCCACATTGTGCAATCAACTTCAAAAACTATTCAATATCACAACAAAGAATATGTATTTATGTAGAGATAGAGAGAGATAGAGAGAGAAAGAGAGAGAGAGAAACCAGTGGTGGATATTGAAGTAGGAGGTATGATAGGTTCTGATAAGCCAACATTAACACTGAAGGATTCCTGATATGACATGTCAGGGTGTTGTGTTTTTTTCACATATGCTGGTGGAACAAACTGTCCCACCCCATAAAAGGGATGGTAAATTGATGAAACCCAGCGAATTGGAACTTGATGTCCACCATATACATTATAGTAGTTCTGCACAAAACAATAACATCATCATTCAGATCAATTCCTTCTCAACATGCAATCAAATGTAATCAATTTTCTTTCTTTCTTGACTAATGTATACCACAAACCAACTTTTTAGCAAACTAACCATTGGATAGATTTCTTGTGGGGGAGGATAACCAGGATGCCTGAATGTTAAAGAGAGAGTTCATTCAGAATATGATCATATATCAAAGTGCTAAAACTTGTCTGAAACAACACAATTCACTTTTTTTCTTAACATGTTAGATGATTGATTGGTTTACCTATAAGTTGGATAAGAAAGTGCATAGTGAGGTATTTGCTGAGGATTATAGTAAGTGGATGATCCTTGAAATGGGATTGGCACCATAGGCATAGACCAAGAGGTGGTAGTACTAAATTTCTCCCTTCCTGAAACTGTAACTTCAACTTTTGAGAGCAGAAAAGTGAAATTACTTACCCCCCAAAACACAAAAAAAGTAAATTTGTCTGCTTATGTTTGCATGTGAAGAATGTTTTGTCAGTATTACCAAAAAGATGTTAGGACTAAAATAAATAAATAAAGGAAGAAACCTGGGGTAGATGGATGGAATCTTTGAGCACCAAGAGCAGCAAGATTACAATTAGCTCTCCTTCCATCAATGACAGGATAGGGATTGTGACAAGCTCTTGCTGCAGAATCTGAGTCCTTGAAAGTCACCTAAGAAACAGAAACCAATGAAAGTGAATAAAAGGAAGAAAGAGGAAGAGAAGTGAGAAGAAAGAAAGAAAGGGTGTGAAATTATATTACAAAGCCATAGCCTTTTGATCTTGCAGTGTTTCTGTCAGTGATAACAACAGCCTCTAAGATCTCCCCAAACTGCTCAAAATAGTGTTTAAGAGTGTCTCTTTGGGTCTCCCAAGCCAATCCACCCACAAAGATCTTGGTATAGGTTGTGTCACAAACTTGTTTGGCATTGCTTGGATTCATCATCATCTGATTTTGCCTTTGCTGTGACATATCAATTCTCTGAAATAAACAAGGAGACAAGTAGGATCAAGGAGGAAAAGAAGGAGAAGATAATAATAAAGTCATAAGGAGACGTTTGTTTTGTTTGTTTGTTTGGTTGGTTGGTTGAAAAGTATGATTAAGGAACCAATCAATCAATCAATCAATCCCAGAAAGAAATCTTCCACCAACATATATGTGCTTCACACCTTCAAATCAATTCTCGTTCCTTCTAGCAACCCAAAAAAAAAAACAGAACGAGTTGATTTTCATACTAACGTTTCCTCAGATTCTAAAACCAAGATTCCCTTAACAAGAAACATAGATGAATAGTAGGAGGAAAGAGAAACAGAGAAAATAAATAAATAAGGAAACAAAATCAATTAAAAGTTAAAACCCCATTTATTTATGCAGGATTTGATTTGATATACGCATACCGTGGCACAGAGAGACCAGTTTTGCAAGTTGGCAAAAGGACAATAAGAGCAACAAAAATAAAAAGAATTGTACATATATATATATATATATTTGTGATCCTAATTTCCATTTATATTTTTACCCATATCAAAGCTTCCCAAACTTTTAACGGGTATGAAGAAGATACGTGCCTGGCTGTATTCAACTTGGTTGCTTCTTTCGTCCGTTCCATCACTTAATTAATCAATATTTAATCGTTTTCACATAATATTATACTCTGAGATTATTATGTTTAATGCGTGGAATAATGCCTTGACGCCATATGGAGCGTTTGGACTACGCAGGGAAATAGTAAAATAAGAAGAAAAAAAATTATTAGTGATTATTTACATCTTCTATAAACAACAGAACATGAAGGCAATCTAAGTAAATAATTAAAATACCCTGGGCTGTACATTCATTCACTCACAATCCTAATGGTATTTGGTGTTAATATTTTAGTCCATTTTGCCTTTTGATCCGTTGGATTGTTTGTTTTTTTCCTCCTTGGATTCTGGTTGTTAAGATTTTCTTGGTAAGGCAACTCATAATAAGAGAGAAGAATTCTCATTTCTCTCACTCCTTTTGGGTTTTGGACTTAGCCACTTGGGGTACCTTCCAATTTGAAAAGTAGAGTTTTTGATAAAGTATCATTCACATGATGATAAGGCATTTCTAGATTGGATTAAAGATAAGAAGAAAAACGAAAAAGAAATTTATGAAAATGATTTTGATGGGTTCTACCCAACCACATTCCTTGAATCAAAATGAAAATGTGTTTTTGGTGTCATGTTTTAGCATCCTAGGTGGGTCAGCTTATGCTCCAACACCCGTTTGCAAAATAATTCTCCTGCATTAATTGAGTAAAATTTAATAGGAAGAGTTATACTCTCATAATTTAGTGAATTCTTTTTTGAATTTTGGTTGATGAAAGAAAAAATTAGTGATTAAACAAATTATATAAATAATGAATTCTTACAATAAATTGGGAGAAATAAATAAATTATAAGAGATAATTTTACTAATTTGGAGGAGTCAAAATTATAATAGTCAAACTTGAGCAAAGAGAATGTTCAATACACATTACCCCATAGTGTTGTGTCAATTAGGATTATCATGTTTTACATAGAGAAATCCTTATATAGATAAGGTTTTAACAAATAGGGAAAAATCTTTGAATAGATAACTTTGTTGAAAAATATTTGATATGCCTTTAATTCAAAATTCAAATTTAAAATAATATCAAATAAAATTTGATAGGCGATTATTAAGTATATGTTGGATATTATTATAAAATTAAAGTACTTAATGGTGTTTTAAGAAAATAAAAAATGGTGGAATATGGGAGCCAAATAGGTGCAACGTATGTATGTGTAAAAATCATTAAAATAGGTAATGTTGGAGCATGCCGTTGGGATTCATTGTTAAAGACAATGAATGCTTTTTAAGGCCATTATTTTTAGTAAATGATGAGTGAACGTCTTACCAAGCTCGTATATATATATATATATNTGATATTTCTCTCAATTTTGTTTTGGGTCTTAAATTTCAAATTTCCATCGTGGGTAATTTGGGTTCAACTTGCTTCACACACTTGATGAGATGTATATTACTCTACCTCCTTTACTACCCTTAACAGGAATATATATATATATATATATATATATATAAAAGGTCTTGATAGCATAAAATTTATGACTTAACCTTAGAATAAATAACTTTGCTAGCTATTAGTTTATCTGTATATTACTGTAATAAAATTTTTGAAAATGCTCACTTTTGGCAGGCCCAATTAAACTCAGTAGTTTCTGAAGCCCATTAAACATGGATTTTGTGCTAAGCCCATTAAACCTAGTTAAAAGGTCTCAAAATCTTCTGGTAAGTGGCAACCAAAAACAAAAAGGAAAGTAAGATTTAAATGTTATAATAGTAGTCTTTAAAAGGAAAACGGCTGTTAATGAGAGTAAATTATCATAAAGAATTGAGAGGTGTATTGCTTATAATCTCACAATAGGATTTTGTTCTTAATGGGAAGTTTAAGTTTTTTATTAGAGAAATCAATTTCTAAACGTGAAACATAATTACAAGGTTGAGAATTGAGATATGTGTATATTTTTCCATTAAGTATGGGTGATTTTATTTAAGGATGTGTGAAAGCCAAAAGGAAGGACATAAAAGCAACCCAAAGTGATGGGAATGGGACAAAGCTGAAAACTTTAAGAAAAATCAAATCCTAATTGTAATGAAACAAAGATGTACAACGAAAGCAAAAAAGCCTTTTTTAGTCTTGTGTTATGGCCTCCAATCCATATAAGGCGAGCTTGTTGTTTATGATGATAAGTTAGTAACATTATTTAAGGGAAACTTTTAAAATAAATAATAATAAAAATGAGTTAAAAAAGAGAGATTTCAAATTGAAACATTAGTCTATTTTAGAAAAAGCAAAAGCTTGGAAATAAACGTGTGGTATTGTGGCTCTTAATTAAAGGCCATCAATCTAACCAAATGAAAGGGGAAAAAAAGTTAACAGTGAAATGATGGTTCTTTGAATTTTTGTCTCTGACTAATTACAGTTCTCTGAATTTCTTGGTACACCCATCTTGGATATTTATATGCTTGGGAGAAAGGTAGTAGTACATTTTTTTTAGATGTACTAATAATCATATTGCTTCAATTAATAAATATTTTGTTTGATAAGCTCAACCATAGATTAATCTTTTCAAGACATAAAGATCACTAAAGTGAATGGTGTTTTTAATTAATAATAATAATTTTTTTCATACATACAATTCATCTGATTTAAAGTTTTGAACATATTATAATTAAAAACTTCAACTATATACTAATTATGCTGAGTTTTGTTAGTAGTATCATGACAAATTCAAAATTATGTTTTAAATTATAGTGACTGACTTTTATTAAAAGTAATGAGAAAAACAGTGTTTTACTCCATAAAAATGTTCCTACTGAATTACTAAATTTAAGTATTTGATAAGTTCCTAAATGCAAACTCCATTTTTGACCCAAAAAAAAAAATGGAATAGATATGGGCCCTCTATTCTTTTTATTTATTTTGAAATCCAAACAAAGAAGCAGTTGGGTGTTGACCCACACAGTGCCAACTCTCTGCTTAATTTTATTGCCTATCTTGTCTTTTTTGACAGTATACTAATTTGCATTGATTTTTGTTTTCTTCATACTCCTATATGATATCATGCCATATGGTAAAATTTATTTTTCATTTACTAACACACAATTTTAATAATGAATAAAAAAATAAAAGTGTTTATATTTATACTTACCACTTACCACTTAACATCATCATTATATTTGAGGACGGCTGTGGAAATTATCAAAATTTACTCCGTTTTTTCTTTTTTAACACCAATGGAGGGTTAGATCCATTTAATTTGCAATTATAATAAACACTTGTAAGCTGAGAGGTCAACAAATTTAATTACTTTACAACTAAAAGGGGCATTTGTGGATTTAGAAGATCTTTGTCTGATCTCTTTTCCAAAGTGAGACAATGACATTAATTAATTAAATTGGTGGGCCCCAATGCTACCTTCGTGCACTTGAAAAGCAAGCATACAACACAAGATTATAAGGTTTTGCTTATTTGTTTACTAATTACTAATTAATTAGTGAGTTTATCCTTAGCATGTGAGCAACAGTGAAAGCCCCATAATTAGCTTCAACTATGAAGGCATTTAGTTAATGGCCTTATGCTACAAAACCTTAATTATATCCCACAATTTCAGGGACCTTATCATTACATCACATACTTGAGAAAAAGACAATGAATGGCTATCCCAAAAACTGTTATAGGTAGAATGGCATTTTCAGTGCAGTTTAGATGTAGCTGTTGATTTCCAATTCTATATTCAATCTCAACACAACAAAAAAGTAAAGATGGAATTATATTTAGTTACAAACAACATTTTCATTTTCACTTTTTATGGTGCACTGCCTAATCAACCAACCTTATTTCTTTTTGTAGTTTGCTGCATAAAATCTAATATTTAGCAAGAGTGGAACGTAAACAGTTAATTAGAAGCTACTTAACTAAAACATTTCCAACACAAAAAACATTTCAATGATGTAAAAGCTAGTTAAACTCTTAGGCCCTTATAATTTATTTCCATAACTAAATCATATAAACTGCATGTTTGATGTTTCCCTAACACAACACGCCTGGCACACAACTTAACCATCAAGTTTTCTGATTGCTATGCATAATTTTTACTTTTTTCTTTTCTTTTCTGATCTTGAGTTTGACATCACCAAAACCATACGGCTGATGCAATCTGAATGGAATAAGGAAAGAAGAAAAACATTAAAGGATGATATATAATTACAAGGTTTCAAAAGCAAGATATTTAGAAGGAGACCATGATGATAATGGATCAAAAGTGTCAATATAGGCTTTTTATTTAGTTGAGACATGGTGTTTGTGTTCTATAGGAATATCAAGCTGTCAAGCCTATCATCTCATGCCACTTGTACCATCTTTTACAAAGATAAATTTCATACACATCTATGGCAAAAAGAAAAATCAGTGGATGAATATATTGGGCAATAGTTGCATGAAATAAGAAATGCAATTGTGCTACTTTCCACTAACCGACCTCTATGTTGTATGCGTGCATAAAAATCTTTCATTTTCCATTCCCAACATAAAATCTATTAATATTTATATACATCACACTCATACCTTCTTTCTTGCCCCATTTTATTAAGCTTTCTACTCCACTCCACACCAAACAACCCTTCTTCCTTTTTCATTCACTATATAATATATTCACATCACTAATTTCTTCTGCTTCATTCCTCTAGCTATTTACATACTCAAAAACTCATTTCTCTCTAAACCTTACTTTTCAGTTTTCACCATCTCCTTTCTTCCTCACTTGCCTTTTGTTAATATGAAAATGGGTAATTGCTTTGCTCTTTGTAAACCCAGTTCAGGATATCATCATGGCATAATATCAAGTGGTATGGCCCAAAAAAAGGGTAAAATTGTGAGGGTGGCAAAACCAGATGGGAAGATCCTAGAGTTCAGAACACCCATTCTTGTGAGGGAGATTCTGGAGAATTTTCCTGCTTTGAGTATTGCAGCATCAAAGGAAGAAGCTTCTTCTTCACAGCCTCTCTCCATGGATTATGAATTGAAGGTGGGAAGATTGTACTACTTGCTTCCAAATCTTTCTTCATGTATTGGAAATGGAGAAGGAGGCAGTGGGATGAAAAGGGTGAAGATTGTTATCACCAAACAGCAGCTTCAACAGTTAGTGAACAAACAGATCTCCATAGAGGATGTTCTTTCAAAGGTCCAAAGTAGTAGGATTGTTGATTTGCAGAGTAATTGGAAGCCAAAACTGGATTCCATACCTGAAGGGACTGAGTGATAGATATATGAATATGTCAAACATATACTACTTGTCTTTCTTTTTCTTTTTTCTGGTAAATACCATGGGTGTCCCCCATCTATCCGTGTTATGGTCTAGGCAAAGACTAATCCCATTCGGGTTGGGAAGCGAACAATTAAAGCCCTCTCAACAAATGTCGACTCCAGGGCTCGAACCCGAGTCCCTCAACCTGGGGTGCAGCTCGCCTACCGCTGCACCAAACACTTGTTGGTTTTTCTTTTTCTTTTTTGTTATATATATATATATATACTTGGTTGTTAATGTAGCCTTGTTTTCCTCCTTCATTTCTTTGTTTCTGCACTTTCTTTCTGACTGTAGTAGTTAGTCATGGATGTTCATGACTTCATGTGATGGTTTAGTTTTTTTGGTGGGGTTGAAAGGAAGGGAAGAAAAAAAAGAGAGGAAAGCATAGAACATAGTATAGTATAATTGTATAAATGAATAGTTGAGGTTTGGACTTTGGTTCTCAAATATTCCATCTCATGGATTAATTATGTTGTCATGCGTTTTAAAACTCCAATAGGTGTTAGGTTTGTGCAATTGTGCATAATAATTAACAAACATCAAATTGAAGGGCTAAAGATTACAAATTTACAACCACTTCTCCTAAATCTATGAATATGCTTTAGTTCAAAGACCTATTTAAAGTAGTCATGCAGACCGTTTCATCAGTAACTGATGTTATACAGTAGTAAACAGGGCAGAAGTAGTTGAAACAGAGCAAGCATGATAATTCATTCAAAGAAGATGTTTAAATTAACCACTTGTATCACTTTTCCACTAAATTGAATTCAATTTCTGTGTTTCTAGGTGTTTGTTTGAAAAGTTGAGGCAGATTTTCCATTTAATCTATGTATGCACTTCATCAATTGAATGAAAATTAAGAGAGCCATGGAAGATGATACTGACATCTAAAATCAAGCAGCATGTGTCCAAAAGGATTAATAATTAGTGACAAGATCAAAGATGAAAAACTAACTGATTTACAATACAATGGCCATGGTGGAATGGGTTAACAATGACAACCACTAAGTATTATTATTATTATTATTATTATTATTATTATTTATTATTTATTCTTCTTGTCTTAGGTGGAACCAACCACTACAATTATTTTTGAAGTAGCATTAACAACAGAATCACACCTGCACAGATGTGAGCTATTAATTAGTATACTAATTTAAATTGCATGCAAACTTTAAATTTGGTAAAGATTATTCACTCCCAATCCCAAGTTTAAATTTGCAGGGGGATTATTGACACAAAGTCTTTAACAAATGTATAATATAATTTTGAATACTTTTTGGATGCTTAATGAATTATGACCTTATTGCACAGAATGAATAATTGCCACAGATGTTGCCAACACTTTGGATTATGAGCAATGTGACTGTGACCCACCATTGTCAATTTCCTTTTAAAGCTTGCCACTGTACATCTCAATTCTGAAGAAATAATTGATAGTAGTATGGTTGGCACTTGGCATGTTGGAGATTTTTAATTTTAAAATTTTGTAATTCTCTCTGAGTTTCGTTCGTTTATTACAATCAAGAGTGTTTATTGGACAATTTTAATAAGTATTTTCAATTGGACCACTCGCGTTAATTTAAAATCATTCTTAAAATAAAACCCACAAGTATAATACTTACTTTTTTATAATTTGTGATTAAATCAAAATAAATAAAAAATAGAGAAGAAATACTTATTAACTTGAAATTTCAATACCTTTTCAGTTAAACAACTAGTATCCTATAAATATTGGACATATATAATTTGATATTGTTTAAATTTTTCTCACTTAAAAAAATATTTTACATCTAAATCATTAGCTCTTAGTAAGTATCAAAGACAACAACATAAAATTTTTGTTATAAAAAATAATACATAATATTAAAAGCCAAAAGATATATTAACAATTTCGTTCAGTTTCTCATTAACCCAAATATTATCCCATCAAGTCACTCAAATTTTATTAGTTTAGTTCCATTTTACTTCAATTCATTTTAATTTAGTTTGGCGTGATCAATTTGGATCATTTTGAAAGACTCCTTTTAACCATACTTGTTTATTTTTCTTATTCTATATATTAATCTATTAGGCATTAGCAAGTTAACATTGTAAGAAAATAGTAAACTAGAGTCTAGAGGAGATTCAAATGCATATTCCACAAAATTAGAGATAAAGAAATAAATGGCTAAAATTGATAAGGCATGAGCCTGTGGTAGCTAGTTATTGTACCTTCTCACAAGACACAATGACACATGATTGTAAAGTTCACAAATGCAGCAAAAGTGTCTCTGCATAGATATGGGTGAAGATTAATGATCTATATACATGAGAATAATAGTCATGCAACTTTAAAATATTATCAGTCTTACTTTTATATTTATACCCAAATTTATCTATCTTTCTACTCAGTATCTTTGCCTCTGCTGCTTGCCACTGTCACACTAATGTACATCAAAACATGAATACTGAACCAGCAATACAGAATTTTCCTTAAAGTGAGCTCAGTATCATTAAAATTTTGGGTCCTTCCAGTGAAATGATATGATACACCAAAAAAAAAGAGACAAAATTGTTACTAAAGACAAGCATTCCACAGAATCCAATGACCTTTGACTGGTATACGATACTATATATCTTGAATTCATTATTATGTCCTAAAATACAAGTTACTATTATTTAATTTCTAAGTATCCTATTTCAGGTCTCTTACTTCAACAGGCTCATTGCAAATATAGCACCAGAAAAATTGGATTTATAAAATGTATGTATCTATTATATATATGTTCTTTCAATTGTGAGTTTTAGTCTCTTCAGAATCTACTGTTCTTCATCTTTTGAAATTCCAGGAATCTTGAAGGCTGGCATAAAAGCGAAAGCTCTCAAATCCTTTGCTCTTTTATTTATTTTTTGTTGGTCTGTGGGATTCAGCTTTCGGGAGTCTCGAGGATACTTGGTGTTTTTAATGTATACAGGTCTCTCCAAGTGTCTGACAGACACAAAACTCCATTAACCTCGCCTCCCCACAGAAAACACCAAAGTTTGAAGCATTATTTACTGTAAAGCATTCACCTTAAGTGGCCTACGTAATGCAGAGCTGTTCCCATAATGCATGGAGTAGCTACATCATTCATTATTATACCCCCACCACTATATAGCAGAATTCAGAAAGCAGAAGGAGGCAGAATTCAGAATCATCTAAAAAGACAAGACAAAGCATGATATATACTTTTTGAGCCTCCTCATTTATATCTCTCCCAACTACTCACTAGTCAATACCACAGTCTCAACTTTTTTAAGTTCTTATTAGTGATTTTGGTGTAGCAGTAGCACATAGCATATATTTTTTTTTCCTCTTCTCTTTTCTTCATGGGGAAGACAGGAGGAAGAAGCTCTTGGTTCAGTGCAGTGAAAAGGGCTTTCAGGTCTCCTACCAAAGAAAACGTTAACACAAGAAGCAGCAGGAGGCGAGAAGAACATGAACAAGAGGAGGAGGAGGAAAAGGTAAGTACCTACTATATATATATATGTACAATCTCAAACTCATCCTTAATTCATTATTAATAGACTAATAATGCAGAGGAGGGGAAAACGAAGATGGATATTCAGGAAGCCCTTTAGCCAAGAAAACTCATTAATTGAGCATCATCATAAAGAAGAGAGAACCATAATAACAAGTATGGAAGATGATGATGATGTGGCAGATGTTGAGGAAGCTGCCATAGCAGTAGCCATGGCTACTACAGCAGCTGCTCAGGCTGCAGTGGCTACAGCTCAAGCAGCTGTGGAGATCATTCGTCTCTCTCACCCTTCTTCTTCTTCTCTCTTTCCCACTCATCAACACAATAATGCTGCCATTCTTATCCAAACAACCTTCAGAGGTTATCTGGTAATTAATATAACTTTTAGAAGAAGAAATCCATTTGCTATTTACTGCATTTTGATACATACATACATACATTTCAATTGACTAGTACTATTATGGATTATTAGGCAAGGAGGGCTCTTGCGGCACTGAAAGGATTAGTGAAGCTGCAAGCATTAGTGAGAGGGCAGAATGTAAGAAAACGAGCTAAACTGACACTGGAGTGTATGGAAGCTCTTGTTAGAGTTCAAACTCGAATGTGCCAAGAGAGAGCAAGCAGAAATTTAGTACTTTCTCATGAACCAAACACAGAATATTGTTATTATTCAAGAGAGAATATTGAAAATGAGACAGAGGATGAAGATGAGGATGTGTTGAGAATGCAGTGGGATGACCACCCACAAACGGCACAAAACATTCGAGCCCTTTTACACAAAACAAAGGAAGCTGCAGCCTTGAAACGTGAAACAACAGCATTGGCTGATGCCTTCTCTCATCAGGTTAATAAAAACTCACCTGTGACTTGTGTGTGCAATAATACTCTACTTTCTGTTTATTTAGTTACACCTCATTTTCACATTTTAACTTATATACTCCTCATTCTTATTTAATCCAAAAAATGTGGGGTTTTATTTTACACCAACATACATATCTATTATGTGTTTTGCTTTTGTAGATGTGGGGACGAAGTAGGGAAGGTTGTGCAAGCGAGGGAGAGATTGAAGACAGAGAGGGCCATAGATGGAGTAGGGGAAGATATAGCAGAGGTAGAGCATCGTGTGATAATGAAAGAGAGCCTGTAAAAATCGTTGAGATTGACACATATAGGCCCTACACTAAACCTCAATATCATCATCAATATGTAATGCAAGTGACACCACCAACAAGAAAGATGAAGCATAATTTTGATGATGAGATTGGAGTAGTTTCATCAGTTTCAGCTTCAGCATCAGCAAGCCCTCGTTGTGGTGAAAAAACCAAACTTGTAATGCCAAATTACATGACACCCACTGCATCTGCCAAGGCTCGCTCACTAAGCACACCCAGAAACAGGAATGTTACTACTAATAATTATTCAACCCCGGAGAAGCAAAAAACACCACCATCATCATCTTCATCTTCATCTCTCAAGAAACGCCTTTTTTTCTCTGCTCCTCATTAATTAGGATTTAATCTATCATGTCATGTACTAGCTAGTTAACAATGTAGGGGTAGATAGCAATAATATAGCATAGCACATCATGCTTTAACTTTAACTTAATTCTCAATATCCATCCTTCTATTTTGGAGTTAACGATTCCACAAATTAGAGAAAATTCTTGTCTAATGGAGTGTCATGACAAAAAAAACTAGAACTGCGTTTCCTAGATCAGACAAATTTTTAATGTAGGCTTAAGTGCAATTTTAGTCCCCTAACTTTCGTAAAGGTCTCAATTTGGTCCCCTAACTTTTTTTGTTGCAATTTTGGTCCCCTAACTTTCGCAAAGGTCTCAATTTGGTCCCCTAACTTTTTTTGTTGCAATTTTGGTCCCCTAACTTTTGAAAACATCTCACTATTGGTCCCAAGTGTACTTCCAAGTCATGAAAACGTCTCCGCATAATGATCTTTTTTTAATCCACTTCACCCATATTTGTCATATCATCAGCCAACTCAGCCTGTCAGATCGGCACTAACGACAGATAATGGATGGAAAAAGTGCACTTGGGGACCAACAGTGAGACGTTTTCAAAAGTTAGGAGACTAAAATTGCAACAAAAAAAGTTAGGGGACCAAATTGAGACCTTTGCGAAAGTTAGGGGACCAAAATTGCAACAAAAAAGTTAGGGGACCAAATTGAGACCTTTGCGAAAGTTAAGGGACCAAAATTGCAACAAAAAAAGTTAGGGGACCAAAATTGCACTTAAGCCTTTAATGTATATTATTTCTCCTACTCTATGTGTTTCCACTTATCCACATGTTACTTTTCATGCTTATTACTTTTTCAATCAGATATATCACCAAATAATTAAATGAGAGAAAACCTATAATTTTGTTGTTTCATACTTTCATATAATTAATTATGTGATCAATATATACAAAATAAAAAATATATAAAATAAAAAATAAAATAAAAATACAAATTCATCCGATTTAACTTTGACAAATTTGGTAATACGTACATTTAAGAGTCATGTCACTAAATTTAAGTAATGTAGATTGTAGATAGATTTTAAAAATTAATTTTATATTTATTAAAGAATTAAATAATATATTTATATTATTCAAAGATTATATTATTAAAAAAATAGAAGATCAAATAGTAAATTTTGACATTAAATAACATACAAACCTTATCTCTTTTTTCCAGCTCCTTGAGCTCAAAACTCTACGCCGCCCTCAAAGCAGAAAGCTGATATTATAGGTTTATAGTACTTATAGCTACTTCATCATGCATGCTCCATGTGCAACATATGATTAAAGAGACTTCATTAACCACACATTCCTAATTAACACAAGTATCAATTCCCCCAGAAACTTTTTTTTCTTGCCTTCATTGTGCATAGTTTCTTGTGTGCATGCATCCTATGCGGCATTGTTTCTATGCTTAATTATTTGAATATTTCACCAGTGAAAAAGTTAAAGTGACATCAGATAAGTTTATAGATATTGCAGTCTCAACTAAAATAATGAGACTTGGAATTTGTTGAGGGCACTATCTTTGCTCTTTTTATTCATCACCTATTCACATTCTTCTTTTGCAGCCTTTTACCATGTTGTATGGCTAATTATATGCTTCGGCATTCACAGTTCTCAAGAATTAAAGGGTTCAGAATGAATCCGGAGAAAAGTGAGAGGAAGCATATGTCCATGTAAAAAGATAATGATGTCATGACTCATAAAATCTTTAAGGTGATTCCTATTTGGGACCATATATATACATATAAAGACAACCTCTATAGACCATATAATCCGGTGATTCCTATTAAAGACAATGATACAAATCCATGGACTCAGGCCCAAGTGAAGACCCATGGCACAGGCCCAATGATGCAGAAAGCTTGGATGGTTGGAAGGTTGTTAGTGAGTCTGTTTGGGATAGTATAAAAGATGCTAATTGTTTAGGGGTAGGTAAGATGAATTTTGTAAAGACTTTGAGTCTTGGAGTTTTGCCCAACTGGAATGGGGCCTCCTGCTGTACAATTTCCATTCTAATCCGAAATTGTTTTGCATTCTTCCATTTTAGTCCTTTCTCTGCCTTTCCACTTTGCCTTTCTTCTTCTTGATTGTATCATTTGGTGCTTTCATTGTCCCATGGCTGACACCTCCGTGTATCAGTCACTTGAGTTCCCTAAATTTGATGGTTCTGGACCTCTTTATTGGCTTTTTTGCGCTACACAATTTTTCTAACGTTCCGCTACCCCGGATAACCGACGTTTCGCCATCGCTGTTGCGCATTTGGAAGGAGTTGCTTTGTCTTGGTTCCAACTGTTGCAGATACATCATCCAATTTCTTCATGGACTGCTCTAGCTAGGGTTCTTGAGTTCCAATTCGGTCCGTCTCGTCTCAATCGTGATTCCGAAGCTCCGTGGTCAGCGATTGCTGAGTTACTAGCCGAAATTGAAGCAGATGAACTTAATGTTGATGCCGTGGAGGAAGTTCTTGAACCGGCAATTGCAACGTCGCACGATTCCGTTTTGGCTGGCGTTGACACAGGGGAATTCGTCGTTGTTGCTGCGGCTGATGCGGATGACGTTCTAGAAACTGAGAATACGACTTCGCCAAATCTCGTCGGGAAAGTCGATCACGGCGTTGTGTTTCTGGTCAATCAGCTCCTGAATGAAGTGGATCGACAGACGCATTCCTCCGACATACTCTTCGATTCACATAATTTGGCAGAATTTGTTTCACATTTTCCTCCTTCGAACATGCTCTTCGATCCATATTACTTAGAGAGGTACATGAGGTACAGAGTCTTCACTCTCTTTCTATTCTTGAAGGGGTTAGTTTGTCTCTTGGAAAAAGGAAAAGAGATGCAGGAACTGAAATTTTAATATATGACCCTGGGGGATTCATTTGGGCTAATTGTTTACTCTTGAAGTGTAAAACTCATTTTACAAGATGTCCCTCTTACAACATGTGCAGTATTTTGAATGAGACTAAGGGGAGAAATAATGATGTTCTGATTTTAGGAGAAATAATGATGTTCTGCTGTATGGTTTTGTCTCACTTGGAGAAGCAATTAAGCACTAAGATAGTCAATGAGCTTTGTTGGCAAGCTTATGATTCAATTTGCTATAGCCACATCAGTTCTACTATAGAGACAAAGGGGTTTGGACTTAATGATTTACTTGATATGACTTTTCAAACATTTTCATTTCTACATTTAAGCAAGTGGCAGTTTCCTGATATGACAATTCACATGGATCTTAGGATGAATGGGTATGGAGGAAGGGCTAAAGTGACAATGGGTGTTGCTGTCATGGCACAAGTGTATTTCTACTCTTGTTATAATTTTGTAAAGTGTGAAAGTCATTCTCTTGAGCTATTCACTTTGTGTTTGCTTGATAAACAAGAACAATGGATCTTTAATCCTAAATATTCCAATTATAAGCAATTCTTAGATGCCTCCTTAGTGAGTCCTTTGGGCACGAATGACCATGAATTGTTAGTTTCTACAGTGAGCAACTTGGTTGGATTGATAATGCAGATTTTATTCTACTTTGAAGCCAAAGTGATTGTTCTTGTTAAATTCTTGTTTCATCCTTTTGATCCTGGAGAGTGTCCCAATCATGAGTCTACCACCAATGATTTACTCACTCACACCAACTTATTCATGCGTGGTTGCTGCTGACTTTAGTACCTTGTTTGAGTTCATGGGCTTTGTTGAGAGTTGGACCTACACAGATTTTTTCAGGACATGAAGAGAAGGTCAATACTCACAAAAACTTTGAGGAATGGGTTAGAGATTTGAACGCCACATTGCACAGCCCACCATGTTCCTATTCCAATGCCACTTTTATTAATTCATTCTCAATCATTCATGCCTTTCCACTTGTTTCCTTGAATTTTGAAAAGGAGGTTGTTCTTGTTTTTGATCCAGGGGGCTCTCATGCTAATTTGATATGTGCTATTACACAATTTTTGATGAATATGCTAAAGGCCTTTCGGAGTTTTGGAATCTTTCAAGCCAATGGGAGCAGCTCAAGCTTTCCTTTTGATCCTGGAGGCTATATACTTCATGATCAAATCAACAATAGAATAAAGCTTCTTGAATGCTTTTGTCTATATTCCTGCTGCTAATTTGTTTGGGGCTGACCTTTATTTCAAGTTAGTCGACATGATACAGTTTTTCTCGTCGTTGATTCTCAACCTTGAGGACAAGGTTTATTTTGAGGGGAAGGTAATTGATACGAATCCATGGACTCAGGCCCAAGTGAAGACCCATGGCACAGGCCCAATGATGCAGAAAGCTTGGATGGTTGGAAGGTTGTTAGTGAGTCTGTTTGGGATAGTATAAAAGATGCTAATTGTTTAGGGGTAGGTAAGATGAATTTTGTAAAGACTTTGAGTCTTGGAGTTTTGCCCAACTCGAATGGGGCCTCCTGCTGTACAATTTCCATTCTAGTCCGAAATTGTTTTGCATTCTTCCATTTTAGTCCTTTCTTCGTCTTTCCACTTGCTTTTCTTCTTCTTGAGTGTATCAGACAACCTCTAGCATGTAAGCCATTTATTGTCTCTGACTCTTTTGCTAGTGTCAATCGTTGTGCAACCATATATATACATATATTCGCAATTCTTCTCTCTGCTTCTCTATCCTTTTATATATATGCAATATTTAGTATAAATGGTACATCTGCCTGAAGAAAAAAAAAATTCCATTCTTTTTAAAGAATAATAATGAGGTGCGGTTGTTGAGGCGCATTTAATCAAACATGGCGAATTCAGTGTTGAGTAGGCAAAGGAAGCTATAGTCTATAGATAGTACATGGAGTGAGTAGAGTAGTGGTGTTTATTATACTGAATCAATCATAAATGTGTATGAAATCAGATCTTCAGCTGTAAAAGAATAAACTGTCATTAATTTTTACAAAATAGTTAGCATTTTTGCTTAGTTGGTTGGTACTTGCATTAATTAACGTAGCAAATACACGTAGGTAGAGGAGGCTAATAAAGAAAGATGCAGCAGCAGTGGGTGTTAAATGCTTGATTAGTCCCATTCTTCCAGTAGAGGAGGCTAGTAGTAACATTTACCAACAATTAGCTAGATATATATATATATATATATAACTTGTTGGGATTGTTCTACCTTCTTAATTACTCCGTTGGCTTCTTTGACCATCCACCTCCATTGTTTCTTTGTTTTCTGTGCTCATCTTTTTTCCTCCTCAAATCCTAACAACAAACATATACATTAATCTACTACTTCAATACCTCTATTCTCATATATCATAATTCATAAATATCCTTCATCTTTTATTTCACTTTTACAGATATCTTCTGTTAAAAATAATACTATTCGAACACTAAATATAAAATATATTTTCTTATCAAAGATTCTTTACTATACTATGTAAAATTAACTCTTTTCATTAAACTCAACCATCGTTGATTCGTTCATCCTCCTTCACATTCATGCTTCTTACCCTCTCATCAATACCAACCAACAAATTATCCAACGTTTCCTGTTCAACAAACTCTACAACTAATTTTAACAATACCTTAATTTGATCAAATTAAAGAAGACTAGGAAACGGACAATATAATTGTTGCATATAGGTGGGAGAACAAAGTCATCGGAGGTTAATTACAGTTTGAACTAGTTAATTAGTGAGAGGGAGAGAGAGAGATGAAGAATAAAAGAGTGAATAGATGGTTAGCTTGACACTTGACAATTGACACGGATAAAGAAAGCAAGACCAATTCCGACAAGAAGGATAAGAAAAACAGAAACCAACAAAAACTGAAAAACAACCCAAAAAAAGCATAGCACAAAAAACAGAGTTTGCTGACGCGCCTTCATTCATTTATAGATGGAATCCATAATTCCGTAGCAGCATGCAAAAAAGCAAGTATTGTAAATTACTAAACTGTGTGATTGATTGTTTACCACGTAAAAACACATACAGAAACACGGATGATACACCTTGAAACACTAAATAAGCTCTCATCAATCATGAGGAAGATTGTAATTTGGTGTAGGCCCTTGTAGTTGAAGATGCAACCCTTGGGCTGCTACTGCTGCTAGTGCTACTATCAGACAATGAAGCAAGCGTCTTCTGAATCTGAAGAACCCCAGATGGAGATGTCACCATTGTTACCACAGGAGAAGATGGATTCGAATTAGAGCCTGTCTCATTGGTGCTTGTGGGCCTTAAAACTTCACCTAATGGGCCTCCAGGTGTTGAACAAGCCATCCATGATGCAGGAGCTTCCATTAGGCCCAAGCCCATCCCAATGCTACCCATTGATAGATCAAGAGAAGAAGAAAGTGATAACCTTGCATCATTTGATTTCTCGGTGGGATTGGATTCCTCTGTTTCTGCTGCATTAGACCACGCATCAATGAAAACCCTTTGTTTGTTGTTGTTATCTTGTTGTTCTATTCCTGAACTGAAAAGTTCGTATGGATTCATGTAGCTGTTATTAGAGCAACTTCCGGGATTCAATTTTAATCCTGTTCTGTTCTGAAGCAGAGGATGATGCCATTCTGGATCAGAACCAGCAGCCATGGACATGGAAATAGGGTCTCGTTTCAGCATCCACTCCAAGCCTCTTCATCAATCATCAGGACACATGTTTCAACTCACAAAAATTAGCAACACAACAAAATCAAACGCCAAATAAAAAAAAATGTCATCAGTCTAAATATCCTTCAGAACAAAACAGAGGAGTTTACCTAACAAACAAAACAGAGGGTTAAAAAGGGAAAAAAAAGGTTCAGTTTAGCTTTCATCTTATCTCATAATCAATTTAAAAAAAAACTCAGGATTCTGATTAATGTAGACCCTGACTTAGTTGAGGGGGCAAAAAAAATCGAAACTTGATAAAGATATGTGAAAACTTTAATCTTGTTGTTTCTGACTCACCTGGGTTCCTTATTTGATGAAACAGAAGCGAGGGAATCAAGATTTGCAGATTTGAGAGGAAGCTTATGTGGAGAAAGGGGAGATCCAAAGTGTGGCTGGGGGTGAGTGGTAGTAACAGTAGAGGCAAGAAACTGAGTCGAAGAAGAAGATCCAAAATCAGTACTGATTGTGGGGATAAAAATAGAGGCAGGAACAGCAGGGGAAGTAGTAGTAGAAAAAGGAGGATAATCATGGCGAGGCCTCTTGATTTGGTGATTAATATCATTATTGTTGATGATAATGGGGTTGTTAGGTTGAAGTTGAACTTCCACAGGCTTTCTTGAACGGGGACGACCTCTGTGCATATGACGCTCACAGTACTTATGGTTAGGCGCTACGTCTCTCGAACATCTCCATTTTTTACCATCTGTTCTTCTGCACCTCCCTGGCTCTGCGTCATTACTACTACTGCTTGAAAATCTTACATTGGAACCACTATCCACTGCTCACAAGTCACAAACACAGCCCACAGATTAAAAATAATTTAAAAAGATTCAAACTTCAAGAACCCCATTACATCATTTGCTAGACAAAGAAAGAAAGCAACACATCATGAAAAAGTTCAGTGTTTCAGAGTTCTTCAGGCTAAGGTATGAGAGAGGGTAAAAATGAAAACTTTTTTTTTCCTTTTATATAAACTTTATTTATGTCTGTGAGTGAGAGTGAGATATAAAGTAATAAAAAGGGGGAAGAGGAGAGAGAGGGACATACAGGGAGAAGGAGAAGCAGGAATGGGAATAAGGAGATGAGGAGGAACAGGAAGAGAAGCCATCATGTATTTGTAAATCATAGCTTGTCTTTGAAGCTCCTTCCATTGAGCATTCGTGAAAGGAAACCCTAATGAAGAAGCCGTCATCATCCCACCTGCCAAAGCATTTTGCCCTTAATTTTCAGTTAAAGAAACAATAATATAATCAATGCTTGTGTTTGATATATATTAAATTAACAGAATGAATCATAAAACCTGAGGATTTGAAGGCGGTTGAGGAGGAGGGTGTAGAAACAGAGGAGGGATGATTATGATGATGATAAGAAGGAGAAAGCATCATCATCATCATCATGGTTTCTTCATAAGGGAATGCTTCAAGGATCTGCTTCTTCTGATGAACTTTCACACCAAAGTCTAACTCTAACCCAACACCACTATTGTTGTTACTTTTTCTAGGTTCCTTGTGTGAAACGCCAAATTCAGCCATAATTAATAAAAACCAACAACTAATTGAAATGCTTTTTACCCAAAGAGGAAGTAAACCACTTTTCCATCCAAAGGGAGGGGAGCACTCACACAACACAACCAACAACCACCCAGCTTTTGAGGGTAATTAAGCACAGATGGGGATGATGATGCCCTTGTAGTTGAATATGTATGTCTATTATATTCTCTCTCTCTCTCTCTCTCTCTCTCTCTCTCTCTATTTCTATGTGTCTATGTATAAAACATGTTATGTTAATGGTGGTTATATTATAGTAGTAAATATAGTACTAGTGGTTGTAATGTAAGGGAATGGAGAAAGGAGGGGTATGGTTGATGGGAAATTTATGAGAGGGGAGTAATGGGGTTGCCGCCATTCTCGGCCTTTGATATGCTTCCATGCTTCCAACATTCGCACCAGCACACACTAACAGACAAATTAGTGAAAAAGTTTACCTTTTTTCTTTCATCCTTTCTTCTCTCTCTTCCTCTCTCGTCATTATTGTGGTATCTATCATTTTCTTCGTGGAAGGCTAGCTACCTAGCTTGCTTGGAAGTAACTAAACATGGCTTCAGATACTCTCTCTCTCTCTCTCTCTCCCTCTCTATCTTGTTTATAATTTTTAGGGTAAATTCCACTNCATAGAACAGGGTACCAAAGTGGAATTTACCCTAATTTTTATTGGGGAGGGAGAAGAGAGAAATATAATTAGGATTTACCTAACATGGATTCTTAGGACACATTTTAGAGTTTCTTTTGATTGGTTAGTAGAGCATTTATAGTTATGAAAATCGGACCGGACTGGCCGGTCAGACCGTGAACTGGCCAGTGGTCCGATCCGAGTTGAGCACAAAACCGAACATGCTAAGAACCGGTCAAGAACCGCCTTGAACCGGCCGATTTTGAGGTTGAACCGGTTCAAGTTTTTTTTTTTCTAATTTTTTATTATTTTAACTTTTTCTTGATTAAAATGATCCTATTTTAAAGAATTTTTTTTTCTTATTATGTTTAGAGTTTAGACTCAAAATAATACACTATTAATAGTTTTTACATTAAAATTTGATTTTTTATCCTCTTAATTATCACTTTCTTACTGAATCCAGCTTAAATTTAAAGAGTTTATTATATTAAATTAAATATATTATTTTTTATTTATTTAATTATTAACGGTCCGACCCGGTTGAACCATTGAACCTTGAGTCGCTGCTTCGGCCGGTTCAATGACGGGTCCGGTTTTAATAACCTTGAGAGCATCTCATATCTTGAAATCTATGAAAATTCATTTAAAAGATAATTTTTTAATATTTAAAAACTCACTTGACCAATCAAAAGAAACATTAACATGTGCCCCCTAAGGGCACATGTTAAAAAGACCCATATAATTAATAAGTGAAAACAATTACGAGATTTTGGTACTCCATTTATTCACTGTTCTACCTTTGCTTTGTGTCCACAATGGGTCGGTGTCACATAATGTCGTTTCATGCATCCCATCTTTATTTTTATTAGGAATTATTTTAAATATGTCTTTATTTTAAATATACCTTTAAGACACATGTTAAGAGATATTTAATATGTATTAAAAATTATAAAAATAAAATATCAAATCATTTGTATTAAATAAATTTTTTTTGGAAACAAAGAAGGAGAAAGAAAACTAAAACACACAGGCTCTCATGATACCCTTTGATGCAATATCCTCCATGACAAGACCAGTAATTCTACTATTAGGGGGACTCGAGTAGATATTAATATAGTACTCATCACTATGTGAAGTACCCTTGGCAAGAGCATCAGCGACTTGATTAACCTCACAAAACACATGCTGAAATTTTCACTTCCCAATCGCGACTGCTTAAGTGATGAATAGCCTCAAGCAAACCAACACAGGGGTGGGTGTGGGCCATGACCTTGCACCAACTGAATAGTCAATGGCTGATTCACTTTCAATGATGACTTTGTGAAACCCCAAATCCCAAGCCAAGCAAAGGCCGTTCTCGATACCACAGAGCTCAACGTGAATAACATTCCAAACGCCAAAAAGTTTGGAGAACTCTGAAATGAAGGCGTTGTCAGAATTGCTCACAACTCCACCACAGGATGCATAATGATTAGTAGACTCCATTCTAGCTCTATCAACATTAACCTTGATCCAGTTATCTTTAGGCCTCTCCCAACGAATACACCTCAAACCCCTCCCAAGACGAGCTTTTGTTTGACAATCCAAAACAATGCTCGCCTCATTATAGCATTTCACTCTATGAAAGATTTCAAAAATAGGGTCAGAGGCCATACGATCAATCCCTTGGAACACAAACTCATTCCTGAATCTCCAAAAATACCAACAAGCAGTACCGAAAACCTCTTTCCACCCAAGATCAAGAAGCCCCAATTTCTTCTTAAAATTCATACAAATCCATTCATGAAAGTTTACATTAAAGAAAGTCGGCCAATGACACAGTTTAACTAGCCTCATCCACATGTCCTTAACCTTCGAACAATCCCTCAAAGCATCCAAACTATCCTCACAATTGCTTCCGCATCTAGAGCAGTCTCCATGGGGCGTTAAACCACGCTTCACACGTTTAAAATTAGTGAGAACTTTCCCATGAACAGATAACTACATGAAAGATTTAATACGTTGTGGCGCTCTAATTTTTCAAATAGTTTTCCAAATGGTAGAGTGAGCATCAAGAGATTCATTGGTAACAGCTCTGTAACAAGACTTGATGTTGAAAATAGTCAAATACCATCCTTAGTATGCTTCCACGCAGGAACGTCCTTTCCCAATCCGGTCCTCGGAGGACTTATGGATGCAATACGAGCCCTAACCGTAGCATATTAGGGATTAAGTACTCAAAGCGACTCCAATTCCAATTCCCAAACGCTGAAACATACTTCGAAATCGCAGCCTCCAACTCATCATCCGGAATGGGAGCAATAGTAGCATCACATAATTTGTTATACTGTTGGACCCAAGCATCTTTCCAAAATTTGACTGTGTGGCCGTTACGAACCCTCCACTAAATACCACCCTCAACATGATGCCAGCTCTTCACAACTCCTTTCCATAAACGCCAGGCATTGTTGACAACTTTAATCTTAGGAATAATATCAGTACCACACCCATACTTCTGTCTTAACACTTTCACCCAAAGGTCTTCCTTTTTCTGCACAAGACCCCACCCCAACTTGGCCATGAAAGCAGAGTTCTGATCTTTCAAGAGGCAGAGACCCAAGCCTCCATTGACCTTATTCTTACACACCTTGTCCCACGACACCAAATGCATCCTTCTCCTGTTTTCAGTGCCACCCCAAAGAAAGGAGCGATTCACTTTCTCAATGCTCTCACAAGTGCTGATAGGGAGGCACGCAGTTTACATGGTATAGTTGGGAATGGCCATAGTAACAGACTGAACAAGGGTTAATCTACCAGCAAGAGAGAGAATTACTCTTCCATGTGGTCAGTATACTCTTCACCTTATCCACCACATAATTGTAAGTATCCTTAGAAGTTCTGCCATGAATAAGAGGAACTCCCAAGTACTTCCCCAAGTCACTGGTAAGGGTGAAGTCAATCGCAGCACTCAACTCTTCCCTGCGAACATGATTAACATTTCTAGAGAAGAAAATTCTCGATTTGGCAGCACTAACTTTCTGATCAGAACTATTACAGAAAGAATCAAGACGAGATCTTATCACCTCAATTTGATGCATCGAAGCCTCAGCAAAAAGAATTAAATCATTTGCAAAAAAGAGATGAGAAACAACAAGGTCTCGTCTCCCAAGTCTGATAGGCTTCCACTCCCCAATATCAATTTTCTCTTGGATAATATGAGCAAGTCTCTCAATACAGAGCACAAAAATATACGGGGAAATAGGGTCACCTTGCCTTATTCCACGAGGGGGAACGAACGCTTCCATTTTATCCCCATTCCAAAGAACCTGCAAAGAGGTAGAATTCAGACATTTCTTGATCAACTCAATAAACTTCACACCAAAGCCAGCATCCCCAAGAGTCTCCTCAATGAAGTTCCAACTAAGACGATCATAAGCCTTTTCAAGGTCGATTTTGATAGCCATGAATCCCTTCTTGCCTTTCATATTATGCATAGAGTGGATGATTTCTTGGGCCACCACGATATTATCAGAGCTGTGTCTACCAGGAACAAAATTGCACTGATTAGGGGAGATCAACACAGGCATAATAGGTTTTAAATGGCTCGCTAGAATCTTTGTGACAGTCTTATAAATCACATTGCATAAACTAATGGGTCTAACTCCTTCAAAGTATAAGGAGATTGTACTTTTGGGATTAGGACAATCAAGGTTTGGTTAACAGATTCCAAAAGACTACTAATAAGTGAAGGGAGCAGAGAAAAATACCACTAAT
Source organism: Chamaecrista fasciculata (assembly GCA_003254925.1). NCBI lineage: Eukaryota > Viridiplantae > Streptophyta > Magnoliopsida > Fabales > Fabaceae > Chamaecrista > Chamaecrista fasciculata. The sequence continues at coordinate 44,558 of QANZ01017807.1, forward strand.
ATGTGAAAACAATTACAGCATTTTGGCACTCCATTTATTCACCGTTCTACCCTTTGCTTTGTGTCCACAATGGGTCACCGTTACATAATGGAGAGAGGATCATCTATCTAGTGCATAGACGGTGTAGTGCCCCTATAGTGCCTCAATTAAGCCATTAGTGCCCCTATTGATATCCTGTTCTTTCACGATTTGTTACCATGTTCTATCTTTGTTAGGGTATCAAAGTGTTAACGGTGCAAAGAACATGGTATCAAAATGTCACTTTTGAAATAATAAGATACCAAAGTGTAAACGGTGCAAAAAAATAAGGTACTAAATTGTAATTTTTGAAAAAAAATGTATCAAAATGTTAACGATGCAAAAAAAATGATACCATATACCACAAAAAGAGAGAAAATATGGTGATGTCGCGTGAGAAAATAAAGCAAATGTATCTAATGGCTTAAATGAGGCACTATAGGCACACTACACAAAGTACGCACTATAGATGATCCTCTCTCTTACATAATGTCGTTTCATGCATACAATCTTTATTTTTATTAGGGATTATTTTAAATACTTTTAGGACACATCTTAAGGGATATTTAATATGTATTAAAAATTATAAAAATAAAAAATCAAATTATTTGTTTTAAATAATTTAATTGTTTTTTACTAAAGACTGACCTCTTATAATTTGTTTTAAGTTTATTTTAAATTTATATATATCTAAAAGAAATAATTAGTTTAATATAAAAAAATTTAAATTGATTTTTTAATGTAAAATTTCTGTAAATAAGAAAAATCAAGTTAAAATTTAAAACCTAAAATTAATTAGCGGTTTAAAATTTAGAGTTTAGGATTTTAAGATTTTAGATTTAAGGTTTAGGATTTAAAGTTTATAGTTTAGGGATACAAATAATTTTTATAATTTTTAAATTTATTTTATTTTTTATAAATAAAATATAATTTTAAAATTTAATTATTTAATCATATTTTACTAACAAATATAAATTTAAAATATATTTTAGAAGGACAACATTATCTTTTTGAAAAGATAAAGAAATTATTGTACTATTGGTATAGAAAGCATTATGTGCCAACTATTTACCCTTAAATGAAAGACTTGCAAGATATTTTTCCGATGATAGATACCTCTAGCTTATATAATTTTTTTTATTATATTAAATAAGCTGCTTCAAATTTATTTTAATAGCAACATATATAAAAATTTAAAACTTATCCTAAAGTAAAAAAAAATTAAGCATTAATCTTTTCATTTTTTCCTAAAAATTAGGTTGAATGTAGCTTGAAGTTCATCATGCATGCTAAAAAATTATAAATCAAACTTGTAATTAAAAAATTTATAATAAAAATATAAAAAATTTACTTAAACTTTTTCCTTATAAATATTCTCATCTTCAATGCCTTAATGCAGCTTGAGGTTCACCCGATGGAGTGAAGTACGAATCACTGTCTCCATCTTTGCAATCACCAAAAACAATACGATATATATGTATATGCAGAAAGCAGAAATCAGAAATTTTGCAGCTTTTATATATAGTTACGTTTATAATATATATGTATATATATAGCATTTTCAAAAGCTGACTCCAAAGTTGGCATCAAATACAAACTCTCACACTCCAACCTTTCTACACAAGATCCTCTCTCTCTCTCTAGATTATGGATCATTACATCAGCTTTAAAGATAGATAAACATCATAAACAAACGTACGCCCTTCCTTGTTCCAATCAACAATAATGTATATATAATATAATAAAATATGTCTGAAATAAAATGAATTAGAATGGAATTGAATTAATGTGGTTGATTAATTAATTAGCTGCTTTATCAAAAAAAAAATTAATTAGCTGCAGTAATTGCACAAATGGATGAGCATTATACCGAGATTCTTGCTGTAATTAATGCCATATATGCATATGCACCCCTTCCGTCTTTAGTTACCATGCATATGTTACCAGTTTCAAGTTTCAAGTTTGATACTTTGGAATTATATTTATATATATAAGATATTTGTTGTTAATTAATATATATATATATATATCTTCTGACACATTGACATGTGAAAATAACATGGCTGTTAATGAAAAGTAAAGCTCAACCCAACTGAATACATATATATTTTGGCCAAAATAAAACCTCATATATATAAGTAGAAAAAGAATCAAAATAGTCAATTGAGGTAAGAATGAAGATATTATATATATTGACAATCGAAACTCAGCTCAACTGGGGTACTTGGGTGTCACACATGAAGAATGAAGATATTATATACTCCCTTTGTCTCAAAATATCTGCTTTGTTAAAGAATTTTTTTTGTCTCAAAATATTTGATGTTTTATAAAATCAAGAGAGCATTAATTATTATTTTATCATTCTATCCCTATTAAAAGTCAAAAATATTAAATTAGTGAGAGTATCTAAGAGTAATTTAATGAAGATAATTTAGTTTTTTAATCTTATTTTCTCTTCAATTTAAATAAATTAATCATTTCCTTGATCTGTGTGTATTTATCTTAAAAAACAGATATTTTGGGACAAAGGCACTCTTTGTTTTTCACTTGAGGCATGAATTGAAAGTATGTCAATTCATTCATTCAATATCCATTCTCATCAGATCAGTTTCATGCAGGGCCAAACAAATTCATTAATTAACGTCTTAACTCTCCTAAGTAGCTAAACATAAAAGTTGTGCGTACATACAATAAATTGGACCACGCGTACTGTGTATTTGTACAAAACAACTTGGTAGTTGTCTATCATTCATCATCATCATGCACGTACGTACTCCGTAAATAATAAATATTTAACGAAAGCAAAAAACTCACAACATTATTATTTATTTATTTTTGTCACATTAATTTTATTAGTTAAAATCAAGCACATAACTAATTAAACGTGTCTGTCTTTTTCAAAACTCGGTACTACATTGATTGTTTATCATTCAACACCATAATTTAGTTGAAGTAATCAAAGAATTAACAAATATATATCTTATATAAGAACTATAATATATTCAAGAAGTTATGATCAAACACAACCAAGAACCAAGAAGCCAATTTCTAAAATAAACAGCTAATATATATATCTATATAGTAATTCAAATAATATATATTACACACCCTACGTGTCTTGGTTTAAAAACCTATATATGTTTCCCAAAAGAATGGTTAAATAATTATTTTTTCCTCATTAATTGTACATTTGTTTTGAAGAA
>QANZ01017807.1:49133-59141 GCA_003254925.1 Chamaecrista fasciculata
AAAATTGCAACAAAAAAAGTTAGGGGACCAAATTGAGACCTTTGCGAAAGTTAGGGGACCAAAATTGCAACAAAAAAAGTTAGGGGACCAAATTGAGACCTTTGCGAAAGTTAAGGGACCAAAATTGCAACAAAAAAAGTTAGGGGACCAAATTGAGACCTTTGCGAAAGTTAGGGGACCAAAATTGCACTTAAGCCCATTTTCTATTTATATACCGTGCGTCTTTTGTTCCTTGGCGAATTCAATTTATTCCAAACCGTTCNCCAAACCGTTCTTTTTCCTTTTCTTGTTTAGACACAATTCCAATGAGATAGGTTCCTATGTTATCCCATACCAAAAAAAAAACCCCACATGAAGATAAGCACCACTTAGAAAAAAATAAATAAATGAAAGACAATGTTGGGATTAAAGAAAAATCACAATAAAACAAAAGAGTAGTAACAGCCAGCAATTCTCACTTTTATCTCACATTTGTACAGATTTACCTTATTTGTTTCTTATTGAGAAGCTTTTGGGCCTGCACAGCCCAACCTAATATGACTGAATGAGTATATCGGGTGAAGTTTCCACAACAATCAACTAAACTACTACAAATGACACTGAATTGACCAAGCCACTTGGCACCTATTCTTATGGATAGACATATAGTTAAAAGGGATTCTAAATATTGGGGCAGGGTAAGCCTAATTCAAAATCATGAATAAAAAATAGTTCAATTTGTCGCTTAAGCAAGTGTCGGGGGTTTGATCTCTGTCTTGTGTATGCAACAATCAATTGGCCAACGATAAACCCTTAAATGGAGCTCAAATCCGCGGAGGATTAGTCCTTAGCCCATCGGGTTGGGGGATACCTTGAGCAACCAAAAAAGATAGTTCAATTTAGGCTTCTATGAATTCCATGTTAGTTTGTGATGCTATCCCCGTAGTTCTAGCTTTGCACTATGGATAATTATTTTAGATTGTGCCACAATTAGACATGTGTCCTTGTACTATTCAAGATCAAGTTAATGGATTTTTATGTAAATAGGTTTGGACCTAAAATTATACCCATTACAATGAGCCAAGTATATATTAAAGTTCATGAGTTTGAGTTTGGTAGCCCAAACTTTTTTTTTAACAATTTTAAACTTAAATAGTCATTAAAGTTCATGGGTTAGACGATCGACACAGTCGCGAAGATGGCAATTAAAAGAAGCTTATCGGCTACTTGGACTTGGATTCTTCCCGTGAAAATCAGAGTAGCCATCCTTGAAGACAATTTTGTTTGCCAACCTTCGTCTTCCCTTCACGGCAGATAACGACGCTGGTGGTAATTGATCTTCTCGCTACCTCTGTGTGTGTTGCTCAGAAGCGATTTTTGTGGATCATTTCCGTTTGGGCCTTTTGGACTCTTATTTTCCTGCTTTGAGCTAGGTTGAAGGGAGCGTATGCCTGATTAATTGCTTTTATTTGTGCCCTACTTGTTCTCTCTTTCTTGCTAGTTATTCTGGTCTTTCAATGTAACATTTGACCAAAAAAAAATAGTCATTATAGTCTTCAAACTATGAGGTTAGTTTCATTTTGGTCCTCAAGTTATTTTTTGTTCTATTTTGGTCCTCAAATTATGAGATTATTTTGGTCCTCAAACTAATCATTGTTTCGTTTTGATTCTCAAACTATTTTTGTTTTATTTTGGTCCTCAAACTATTTTTTTTTATTTCATTTTAGTCTTCAAATTATAGAATTAGTTTCTTTTTGGTACCCAAATTTCAATCCCTTCATTGCTCGTCGTTTCGTGATTATTATGTCCTTTTGACACTAATTTAATTTTGATTGTTGTCGTCGATTGGAACACAAAAGTCATGTATGATTAAAATGAGCCACAGATTAATGTATAGAAGTGAGATTATATTCTTAAAAAAAAAAAGATTATTTCGCCTTCTAGACTACTCTAATTTTATATATGATCTTAAAAAAAAGATTAATATATATATATATATATGAGATTTATTCTAATCAAAATTAGAAGAAATAGGAAACACCTAAACTAATAATCTCAGTATATTTATTAAGGATATTTCATTAATTCTTACTATATTTTGAATTTTGAAATTTAAAATGATAATAATTAAAATTAGAAATTCTTATTTTTCTTTTAAAGTTATTATTAAATACAGATACTTTGAGAGCACCCTCAATATAATATATATTTACCAAAACACCGTTAACAAAATTAAAACGAGTATTGTACCAAAAAAAAGTAAAACTAGACTAGTCTGGTATGGGTAAAACTAAATTTCAACAACGTTCATTGATAGAGTAAATTGTTGGTGGTGTAAGGTAATATTAAATAATTAAGCTTTATTAATAGTTGGAACGAGAACCAGAGAGGGAAGCGACGACGGAGAGTGCACAACACTGTTGTAAAAGAAATGAGAGAAATTAAGAGCTAAGTTGTATGGGGAGTGTCGAGTAATATTTAGATATTGATTGAGCAACTTGATTAATTTAGGCATCTAATGAGTAAGCTCATTTTAAACGCAAGTCTCTTTTGTTACTTAAGGAATATTATCTTATAAACTTGGACCCATATAGTTTATGGACCACTTAGGACCATGAGCAAGTCTAGCCACAACTATCAAATGAACATCCCCTGTTTTGTTTTCAAATAGCTACCACGTGAATTGAAAAAGACACTACAAATGTAATAAATAAATATTGAGAGAACAAAGGAGCTTGCAAACCAAAAAAAGAACATTAGCAACGTTGATTCTTTTAAGTAATTCAAAAACCAAAATGATCACTATCATATGCAAATTCTCTCGCAGGAGCAATGAGGCCTACATGGCTACATATTAAAAGAAATACCCCAAATTGAAACAGCAAGGAGAAATAAATCAAGTAATGAATGAGGAAAGCAATGACAATTTAATTGCTTGTTAATTCTCCAACATTCTCCCACATATTCGTCAATCATCAAGAAACACTTTCTATATGCAACCTCGTGAAAAGGATAATCTATTCCTGTTTCCTGTCAACGTAAAACAATTACAAAAATAAGAATGCAGTGCAATATAAATACATAGTTCATGAATATGAAGTTAGTGAAAAAAGGTGAAACAACACCATTAGCCAACATTTGAATGCTATTTGGTGATTAATATGTACATTCACTTGTTTTGTTAGTCAACCAACCGAAGCTTTAAGATTTATACAATCATTGACCCACATTAAAAAATAAAGATTCATTTTTAAGAATATAATAAAATAACCATACAATAATTTCTTTTTTCCAGGCAATATCACTAAAGTGGTGATAACACCCTAAAGATATGTTACAATTATAATCATCTAAATAAATTTACCAAAATAGATTTTAATAACAAATAACATAAAGGATAAAATATTTATACTATTCTCACTACCTACTACAATTATTACATATTTACATATCTATTTAAATAGTTTCATATCTTAACATCATTTGCCAATAGAATGAAATGGAATTAAATGCATTCCCACGCAGGCCCTAATGGTGTTTTTGGATAATAGCATTTCAAATTCCATAGAATTGTAAATATTAGGACTTTGAATTGCCATGATTTCAATTCCTAGCATTTAAAATACTTTATCTGGGTATTAACTAAATTTAAATTGCTATCATTTAAATTTGCAATAATTCAAATACTTTGTTTGAATAAGTTAAAATAATTTTAAATTCTTTACTTAAAAAAACTTGTCCAAAGTCCTATGTTGATCCATCAAGTTTGCTCAAAATTCTGTTTTGATCCCTCAAGTTTTTTTCGTTCTGTTTTGGTCCCTCAAGTTTCCAAAAAATTTCACTGTTAAAAAAAGGAGAAAACTAACTTTAATATCTCAAAAGTTTTATTTATTTGCATTAATTTTTAAAAAAGGGAAAAACTAACTTTAATATCTCTTTAGGTGGGAATTACAAATCTTCCTAAACAATTCTCTTTCAAATTACTAGCATTTTTGTTATCCAAACACTTACTTCCAAACATTATTAAATTTACCTCATCCAAACACACCCTTAGGCTTGATAATCAAGCACGGCAAACAAAACAACTAGTGTATGCATAATGAGACAATAGGTTTATATGATTAATAAACAAATATGCAGCATAGTAGACCCCAGATTAAAGCTGAAAGAAGGCATTTTGATTGGTAAATATCATCATGGGAACACTTCTTAAATCTACTAGGGAAAAGAAAATGCAAACCAAGCTAACTTTTACGTCTTACAGAAGCACACAATGAGACAAATTAATACATTCAATAAATTTCAGAAAAAACTCACCCAGATTTAAGCATTCTAGTAAGTCTCACTATCTTTGAGATGCATGCGCAACAGCAACCCTGTCATTTAAAAAATAATGAGCATAAATCCCTTTTCTAATATTATACTATTTTAGATGAGGCACAAAAGCATAATGACAGGCATGAATCCCTTTCCAAAGGTAATGTAGAAGTATACCTTGTCTGCTGTTTCCCAGCAAAGCTTGAGGTTAGCCTCCCTGTAGAGCCAGAATTTTGGGCACTGCTCATACTAGATCTGTCAACATTTCCCCTGTTACCAATGCTTCCCCTATTTTCGGGGCCATCTATTTTATGAGAATCCTTAGATTTACTCAAAATGTTTGCATTTTCAAGCCCTACAGTAGCATTGGAACATATACCATTTGTTTGCTGATGATTTAGGGGATCATCAGTCACATTTGGGGAAATGACAGCAATGCCTGACTTGTCGATTTTAACATTCTTGGAATCAACTGAAGGAGCTTTCTTCAGGCGGTGAGATTGAGCCATTGGTGTAACTGCTACAGTGGGCAAATATGAAGGATAAGGAGATGATGCAGCTGCTGCAGCAACTTTGGCAGCAGCTGCAGTTGCCACTATCATTTTTTGGGCTCCTTCACGGAGCTGAATATAATCACCCTCAATCATAAATAACTGGAGGGGAAAAAAGCCACTATGAGATTACAAAACAAATAGTTCACTAGCAAACAGATAGTTTCTACACATCCATACTTAACTCACCTCAGGATGGCTGGCCACAAAATCGTCAAGCTTTCCATGCTTTTTCTTGTAATCATGCCAGCGTAGAGGTGCAAGCATCTTGCCCAATCTGTTCGGAAGCTGTGTTTGAAACATATATACATATCAACTACATCAGGCTTTGACATACAAAAACGGTCATGTTTCATGAAGCCTAAAAGTACACAGTTCAGACTCACTAACCGTTGAACTAATTCGAATTTGTCCACCAGCAGGAATAGTGCGTACGATACAAGCTAATAATGTCCTTTCATCAAGGAGATTAATTTCAGGAGTCCTTACAATTTCTGTCAAATTTGTCTGTGCTTCAGGCAAGGCTGAATCAGTAGAATCATTCACTGCCATTTCACTGTGATTAACTGAATGGACTATGTGGGATGATGTATTTGCAGCAAAGCTTGATGACTCAGCCATTAAAGCTTGATTCTCTACTCCATCATTAGCTGGAATAATAGCATTCTGCACCTGCATGAGGAAAATTGTTAGTTTTTACCCTGTGAGCTCTAAAAAATTCAGATTAAAAATAAGATTGGCTTTGCTTTTGTTAGTTATACTTAACAAACTCGTCCAGTAAATATTAACATTATTTTAGCTTTTAAGCATTTGATAAGTTCCTAAAGCTACCAAAAATTTGTCGGTGCTTTTAGAACCATGTTAGAAGATGCATTTAGAATCCACTTCATACTTTTTTGTCATGCAGGAAATAATACATCAGTGATACCTATTCTACATTATACATTATCTCAAACTGAACCAAACAATGTCAGACTAGGCATTTCAAACTGACCCTAGCACCAACCAAACAAAAGTTGCCCAAACATGCAAGGGAAGCAACAAACCTTAATTTCACTGTTCTGTTCAGAAGAATTCAATCTTAAGGCATCATGAAACTGGGATGAAATTTGTTCAAGATTTTGATCCGGTTGGGAAGCTACAAGTTGACCTTTATCAACTGACTGGAGGACCTTGGAAAAATTAAACTATCTTTATAATCACAAATAAAGATCAAAGACAGTTAAATATTCAATGTGAATAATAGAATTTGAAAGTTACAAAACCTGTGCTTCCCCAGTAGATGATGAACTCATAGCAGGCTCCTCCCCTTGGTGGATGTGAACATCCAAATAGTCTCTATGTAGAACTTGTCCATTAACAGGATGTTCATAATTAAACTTAGCATCTGATCCCATCAAATTTTGATTTGTATGGGATGAAGGAGGATCATCCTGTATGGATACCTGTGAACCCTCTGACACATCCTGAAGAAACAAAAGTAGAAATCTCACAGCATATAATGTATGTTGTACAATCAAAATATAATGTATCATATGCAGGCATAAGTATGACCAAAATCTCACACCTGTTGGTTCTGCCACTGTTGCAGAGGTGATACCGCCTGCACTGAGTGAAAATGTCCAAGGTGCGATGCACCTGGATGGGACACTCCTTGTTGGTGCATAACAAATGGATGCAATGCAGCTACTTGTCCAGGTGGGAGGTAGGAAGGCACCCCAAGCAGAGATGATGGAGCAATAGGGACATTTGGAACATGATCAGTCTAAAAAAAGAAAAATTATATATCAAAATTTCAATATATTTTTCTAGTGTACTAATACTTATAGAATCCTATAAGAAACACTTAAAAGCTGAGCCCCAGTTTTCTTTCCTATTAAAACATGTGCTTCCTCATCAATAACAGACATGCGATATCAGTGTCTATAATAACTTCATCTAGGCACTACTACGCATCTGCAGTTCTGCACTACTTCCTCAAAGCCAAGATCCAGGGCAAAAAAAATTCAAAACTTAAGTTTTCCGAAAATCTTATATTTGAATCAAATTGTCAAAGTACAATAATTTTTTTCTTTTTTGGTGACTTAAGTAACAATTATAAACATTCCATTAACTTTAAAGTGCAGCTTTCATGCCTAACTATTAATCCATTGACAGAAGGCAGAGCCCCACTAAACAGAAGACTCCCCCTCACCCCAAGTATTACTAGTTGCTAAGGGTTTGTTTGGATTAAAAAAAAAAAGTATACCCAGGCTGGGCCAGGTTTGGCAAATCTTGTTCACCCCTACTCGTATCCCAATCAGCTATACTTTTCTACAGCAATGGGAAAAACAAAGCACTAAAGAAGTTTTTACAAACTCTCAAACTAACACTAATCACTAAGTAACTACAAACTGTTTAATCATGTTCGATAATTAGAAAGTAAAAACAATGATAGAATCATTATAATACATATAGCAACAAAATTCATGACAGATCCAAATTAAATTTATGGTTTCAAATTTCAATCATATCAATGTCTCTGTACAGGTCTTCAATGCCTAATGAAAATCAGTAATTGACACTCAACATAAGAGACAATGATAAGCTACAATAGAATCTTAGATATTTTATTACGATCTACCTAATGAATGGTGGAACCTAGTATATAAATTCTTCTATATAGCAAGTAGCAAACTAGTTTCAGAAAATAAAATGCATGTAAAATACTCCAATATAAACCTATTAATTAAAGCACCCTACCTGCATTGATTCATTTCCAGTAGAGGAAAAAGGTGAAACGCTATTTGAATTCTCGTGTGGAAGACCAGTATTTCCATTTGTGTTGTTGCTCCCATTCACATCAAATTGGTTTCCATTGTCTTGTCCAAACTCGGATACATTGTTTTTAGTATTTGTTTGGGACATTTGTGAATCATCATTGTAAGCTCCACTCCTCTCTCTTGCATCAGCCAGCTCAAGTTGAAGTTGCTGCGCATGCAAATGAAGTCTCTCCATCTCCACACACTAACATTGCCACCCCAAAAAGTAAACTAGTGAAGAAAAACCCACTATTATCATGAAGAAATCAATGATAAATTGCTAAGAACCAAAATAAGAACATACGGCTGACATTGAAAAAGTATGTTACAATGTCAAAACTTCAGCAAATGCTAACTCATATCACAAGAATAAGAATTATGATTAGATATAGTAGTAGATCAAGCAAAGGATCTTCACAGTTGGATAAAAAATCTTAGCAATAATTATGTAAATATAAAACAAACAAATAAGCGCATAACAGGATATATCCATGGTGTTTGCAAAACAAAATGAATCCTTGAATCAGGAAAAAGGATGTCAAATCAACCTGTCTTTGAAAACCCATCCAGAGTTGGTTATATTGCTCTGTCCGTTCTCGCAATTCAGCCTGTAATGTGTGGTTTGTCGTTGCTTGGAAAACATCCATCTCACGAACCCGAGAAATCCAAGCTTGAGCCTCTCTCAACTGCTCATCTTTGTACATAATGGTCTCTTGAGCAACCCTGTTCTGAAAGAGAGAACAATTGTCAGACCATGTATCTCCAAAAAGCCATCTAGGTTTTAGATATAATTATTAAAGAGAATTATGTCATATATTCATCGCCACTGAAAGACATAGTTAACACTTAACACTATTAGAAGAGAAATACTTCTGTTAGTAAAATAGGAAAGTACCTACAGAATACACACAATATGTAAACATTAGTAGTGCGTCTATTATACAAGACTATTGATGTAAAAGATAGTAGTGTGTTATTATGCAAGACAATCAATGAAAACCACAAAATTCAAATAACTTACTTGTTCCTGCAACTCCATCAGCTGCCTCTCTTTTTCTTGAATATGTTCTTGAAGATCATGTATTTGTTGTATATGCTGAGCTCGTTCAGCTTCTGAATGATCACGCTCCATTCTGAAAAAGTAGTTACCCATAGAATCACATTGAAAAAGGTACAGATGCATAGCCTAACAGAGGTTACGTTAATACGTTCAAGTGAAAAAAGAAAAGAAAGGAAAAAGCAACAACGTGGCATAGCTTATCAAGCACTCCATTAATGCAATGTGTGTGTAGCAAAAGAAAAACCTGAAAGTTGCTAGCTCTTTGTTTTGCTCACGAAGAAGGTCCTGTTTGGCCCATGCCTAACAGAATTATAAATAAGATTAGCAAGTAAATCAATAACAAACATAGTTAACATTAGTATCCAAAAAAACATTTAAGAAAAAGGGCCATTCAACAAACCGCTTCATTGTCTAATTTGATAGCATGCAGCTCTCTATCTTTCTCTTCCATTTTCCTTTCCAGTTCTTGCATTGCATGTTCCCTTTCACAGAGCTGTTCCTGTAAAGGCCAAATAAACAAATTTAGAATGGAATAACAATTACTGACCTAGTTTTTTTTTTTAAAAAAAAAGTAATTTTAAATATATTATGAGCAAAAGAATCTTATTTTCACAATCATGGAGAAACATTTGCATCTGCCATATCAATAGATGTTGTCAATAGAAAATGACCACTCAATTGTCAATACAAGTATACAACCATAAAAGAGCACAAGCCACAAATAAACATTTTTATGAGGATAGCCATTTCATTTTTAGTTGAATAGAGCATATTAGAATTTGGATTGCATATGAATATTTAATTTACACCTGAAGCTTGCTGACAGCATTAGAGCGTTCCTTGAGTTGAGCATCAAAGCTATTTTTCAATTCAATCATCTCAGTTCTTGCAATCATTTGAGCTCTCAGCTCACTCTCAATGTGGTGTAGCTCCTCTCTTTGTCTGGCAACATCATGAATTCGTTGCTGCAATATATCATTGTCTAATGTCCCATTCAATGTTAGTGAACAGAAGTCAACATGAAGTGGCTCTCTTCCTTGCTGCACCTTGAAAAAGAAAAAACCATCTTCAGCCGCCTAATTCCTCAAAGATAAAAAGAAACTTTGATTATCATCAACCTTACCTCATATATGGTTCTTTCATCGGATTGCCCTATATTTGTTTGTTCTAACTCCTGCAAATCGGAAGATGTCTGGTTAACAGCATAGGTGAAACACTATAGGTTCCATCACCATATACAACCATATGTACAGTAAGAGACTAAGAGGCAAGCAACCAAACCCAACACCCCCCGCCCCCC
>QANZ01017807.1:65607-85461 GCA_003254925.1 Chamaecrista fasciculata
AAAGGGCTGAAAAGAAAAAGGGTAAAGGACTAAAATCTCATTTCGATATTCAAATTATATGTTAAGTTCTATTTTTGTCTTAAAACTTTTTTTTCCCTGTTTTGATTCTTAAACTTTTTCATTTCTTTTATCATTAGTCCAAAGATAATTTTGGTTAGTTTTTTCCATTATCTCTAACTTTAACAAGTGAGATAGACAATTTATCTCTCACATATATCATAATAAGTGAACTGACAAAAAGAGAAAGGAAATTTTTCTTTATTAAAAAGAAAAAATTAACTATAAATTTATCCTTAGATAAAAACTTAAAATCGACAATTTCAATTGTTTATGACAAAAATAATGGCAGAAATCAAATACAATAATTTTTTAACTAATGATGGAACAAATAGAAAAGTTTAAGAACCAAAATGGGACCAAAAGGAAAAGACTTGAGGACCAAAACAAAATTCATCAAATAGTTTGAGGACTAAAATGAAGTATTGACCAAAGTAAATTGATAAATTTTATTCTTGTTTATAAAAATTAGACAAAGGAAAAGAGAGAGAGAGTGAAAAAAAAAGAGTAAACTAACAATTTGGTCACTGAAAGATCACCGAGCTGACAACTCTATCCCTGAAATATTGAAATGTATAATTTAGTCCTTGAAAGATCAAAATGAAAAAGGACTAATTAATATACCATTTTGCAAAATGTATATTGTTTTGATCTTTTGGAAACTAAATTGTACATTTCAATCTTTAATGGGCTAAGTTGTCAGCTCGGAATCTTTTGGGGACTAAATTGTTAGTTTACTGAAAAAAAGGCTTAAGTGCACTTTTGGTCCTCTAACTTTTGCAAAGGTCTCAATTTGGTCCCATAACTTTTTTTGTTGCAATTTTGGTCCCTAACTTTTGAAAATGTCTCACTGTTGGTCCCAAGTGCACTTTTTCCATCTATTATCTACCGTTAGTGCTGATCTGGCAGACTGAATTGGCTGATGATGTGGCAAATATGAGTGAAGTGGATTAAAAAATGACCATTATGGGGAGACGTTTTCATGACTTGAAAGTGCACTTGGGACCAACGGTGAGACGTTTTCAAAAGTTATGGGACCAAAATTACAACAAAAAAAGTTAGGGGACTGAATAGAGATGTTTTCAAAAGTCAGGAGACTAAAATTGCAACAAAAAAAAGTTATGAGACCAAATTGAGACTTTTGCGAAAGTTAGGGGACCAAAAGTGGGTACGTAGAAACTAGAAATGCAAAGCTGGAGTGGGAGTGTCAAGAGAGCGAATGACTTTTCTTTTACCATCAATGCAAAACGGTTGCACTGTCGTGTTTGCTCAATTTCGCTGACTTTGAATTTTAACTCCTTCCGTTTCTTCTTCTTCTTCTTCTTCTTCAATTCTTCCTTCTCGCTTTTCCCATATCTCTCTACACCTAATAGCCACCATTTTCTCTAAATTTCTCGCTCTCGTTCTATTCTCACCGTTCCGGTGACCATTGCTGTCACCCATGGGTCATTGCTGCAGCAAAAACCTTTCTGCCGTTGACAATGAAACCTCTTCCGCCGCCGCCGTCGATCTCAACCACAAGCCTCCGCATTCGCCGCCGCCTTCCGGCGATTCGGTCTCCGTTACCAGCGATGCGACTCCTGGTCGGCACACTCCCGCCAACTCCTTCTCAATCAGTCCCTTCCCGAGTCCTCTCCCGGCCGGAGTGGCGCCGTCGCCGGTGAAGACGCCCGGTAGGAAGTTCCGATGGCCTTTGCCGCCGCCGTCGCCGGCGAAGCCGATCATGGCGGCAATTCTGAGGCGGCAGGGGAAGTCGCAGCCGAAGGAGGGGCCGCCGATACCGGAGGAGCAAGGCGGAGAGAGGACGCTGGATAAGAACTTTGGGTTTGGGAAGAATTTTGGGGCAAAATACGAGCTGGGGAAAGAAGTAGGTCGAGGACATTTTGGTCATACGTGCTGGGCTAAAGTTAAGAAGGGAGAGCTTAAGGGACAGTCTGTGGCAGTCAAAATCATATCCAAAGCTAAGGTGAGATTTGAGAGTAGTGTAGTATCTGTGAGCTGCTAATTATTATTTTTTAATTTGTGTTGGATGTTCAACTCAAAAAGTTATGATCAAACGAAATGTTTTAACTTAATGTAATAGCATTGTGGTTCTCTTTTGTGTAGAACTTAGATTTCAGTTACTTGACTTCTGATGGCCGATCAATGCCCTTGTTCTGGGAACAGTTTGGGCAAAAGGTGCCTCTGGATTCATTCCTTATTATTTGATTAAATTAAATTCCGGGGAGGGAAAAAATAATCTGCTGTAATGTTGTTGTGGCCGTAGATTCCATGAATGATTTCTTCCAAGTTTGCTTTATAATATGCATCAACATGACGAGTCCTGTTCTCATTCATTAGTTATCATAACTCTCACCACATTATTTTTGCTTGGGTAAAGGTAATTGTGATTGTTAATCATCTGATTCTTGTATGGCAGATGAAAACAGCCATAGCAATTGAAGATGTACGGAGGGAGGTGAAACTGTTGAAAGCCTTATCTGGACATAAGAATATGGTCAAGTTTCATGATGCATTCGAGGATGCAGACAATGTGTACATAGTGATGGAGTATGTCTAGAAACAGAGTTTCTTAAAAGTAGTAGCTTTCAATGCGGCTAGGATTTTGGTGATATATTTACTTTCCTAGCTGGTTTGCATTCATGTTTGTCATGAGTAAAGTTGTGGGCATGGTGAAATTCTTCAAATGCCCACAGTCCCAAGAATATTTGTAAAACGGATAGGTTTTATAGAGGGATAGTCAAGGCATGACATATATGCAAATGCAATTGTTGAATCAGATGTTTATTCTGACGTGATAATATATATTTGTTCTTGTCAGATTGTGTGAGGGTGGAGAACTACTTGACAGAATTCTCTCGAGGTAAAAATGGAAGGTTATGCTTCATACTAACTATAGTCTTCTTTACCTTCTGTACTCTCCTGATAGAGGTTTGCTTTTGCATATCATGATTCTAATTGGACTCTCTTCTATTTTGATTTATTTTGAAAGAGGTGGAAGATATACAGAACAAGATGCTAAGTATATCCTTGTACAAATTCTAAATGTGACCGCCTTTTGTCATCTTCAAGGAGTTGTTCATCGCGATCTGAAACCTGAGGTATGACAATTTAAACAATTGGAAATAAGTCTGTCATACCTTTTGATGAATATGCAATTTTTTGTCTGTCTAGTTCTCAATTACCTCTTGTAACTTGCTCACTATACATTTGTCCTGCTCTGCAGAATTTTCTATTTGTCTCAAAAGATGATGATTCTCAAATGAAGGTTATTGATTTTGGTCTCTCTGATTTTGTTAAGCCAGGTAACAACTGATTAACCTATGATAGCATCAAACACTATGACATTTCATATCAAACTTACGTGTCAGTACTCAGTAATTGAGTTCTTTTTTTTTTATCCAAAAGTAATTGAGTTCCTCATAGTAGTTGAGGAATGGCGGGATAGTAAATACTTATCAAGCTTCCGTGCTTCGTCAAATAGATTTTTGAAAACTTTTCATATTTTTGTGCTCTTTATTTAGAAGCTCCTGTTTGCCCTTATTGCATGAACAAAAGAGGACTGCTATGTCAGTTGATGCACTGTGTTCTCATAGTGCATAGAGAGTCAAAGCTAACCTCACTATTAAGTATGTCATGGAGCTCACAGATTGGTTAATTGGATACCTAGGGTGTGTATGGTAGGTGGCGACATGAGAAGGTAGAAAACAAAATGGTGGAGTGAAGATGAGGGTAGAAATACCTTGGAAATACTTACTCCTCGTGTTTTGCCTCATTATTACAAAGCATACTCTAAAGCCTTTTCTATCAAAATATTATCAAATCTACCATTTCAATCAGATTGTTTCTTCTTTTATTTTTATATTAGGGCAGATTGTATTTATTTGTAATCTAGCAAATTAGGGAATATTCATTCAGGAACTTTGCTTCTTTATAACTTGGCATATTTGATAATTTATTAGATTTCCAGCTTTCCTACTGATTGCGTAAGTCTACATGCAATTATTTATTTGTTTTTCCTTTTCACACTTTCAGCACTGATAATTTACTTTAAAATATGCAGATCAACGGCTGAATGATATTGTTGGCAGTGCCTACTATGTTGCACCTGAAGTGCTCCATAGATCTTACAGTGTTGAAGCAGACTTATGGAGCATTGGGGTTATAACATACATATTGTTATGTGGAAGCAGACCATTCTGGGCTCGTACTGAATCAGGAATCTTTCGGTCTGTGCTAAGAGCTAATCCTAACTTTGATGATTCACCTTGGCCTTCAGTCTCACCAGAAGCTAAAGACTTTGTAAAAAGACTTTTGAACAAGGACCATCGGAAAAGGATGACTGCTGCCCAAGCACTAAGTATGTTCCATTAGAATGTTCTGCTCAGACCTTGGTTAATTTAATATTTAATTTGTTGAAGTTCTCTGTTTCCCCCAAGCTTGTTCTGTGATTTCTTTTTCCTGATGAAGAGTCACCTCCATATTTGCAGCTCACCCATGGTTGAGAAATGAAAAGCAAGCTATTCCTCTAGACATTTTAATCTACAAGCAAGTCAAGTCATATGTGCATGCTTCACCTTTGAGACGTGCAGCACTGATGGTAGTCACTTATCATGCTGCCATCAAAATAAAAATGCGTTCTATATTCTTCTATTCCCCCTGCCCCAAAATTGAAGAATGAAAGAAAAAAGAAAAAAAGTAATTTTTTTGGGGTGTTTCCTTACGTTTATGCAGGCTCTTTCCAAAGTACTGACAGAAGATGAGCTTATCTACCTTAGAGCACAGTTTAGCCTCTTGGAACCAAACAATGGTGTTGTCTCCCTTGACAACTTTCGAGCGGTTAGTACATGTTTACTAGAATTCTATTCCCTTTATGGCACACAATATAACCTTAAAGCGTAAATATTTATTCTCATCTCCATGCTTCAGTTTGTTATTCTGGTATTGCCCAGTTTCCTTATGTATGGTTAAACTTTGTAAATGATTTTACCTGGTATTTTTTCCCTCTACAATCTATAACCTGAAATCAAAGAAATGTGCAGGCTCTCATGAAAAATGCAACTGATACTATGAAGGAGTCAAGAGTCTCAGACATCTTAAATTTGGTGAGGCATCTTTGCTTTGTAATTTTGGATTTAATGAGGCATCTTCTATGAAGGATTCAAGAGTCCCAGATATCTTATGTCCGAATTTCTCCATCTCGATGTCATTGTTACCCCTTTTACTTTCAGCATTGCATTGCATTTTTCTTGTCTTTAGGATTAAGGTTTTTTTATTGTCAACTATTATACAGAAAGCTGAAAACAAATTGCATGATATAACTAGGGACTCACATAGTGTTGTGTGAGGTAATGTTGCAAGTCATGTGCAATCCCATGCAGCGTTTAATGGAAGTCCAGTATAAATATTTTCCATTATAACAAACCTTGTGGATGATAAACTCATCATTCTTACAACGGGATCATACTGACAACGATAGCTGCTCTATTTTCTGCATGATTTTCTTTTCAATATACTATATATGTATATATATATACTGAACTGCATATTTATTGAATTAAGATGGATTCACTTGCCAACAAAACAATGGACTTCGAAGAGTTTTGTGCTGCCGCAATCAGTGTGTATCACCTGGAGGTCTATGATGAGTGGGAAAAAATTGCAAGAACAGCGTACGAGCATTTCGAGCAAGCAGGAAACTGTGTCATTACAGTTCAGCAGTTAGCACAGGTTTGCAGGATCTCTTTGAATAAGGCCACTTAAGAGTTGATCATTTTGGTTATATATAACCCACTGATCTTTTTGAATAATGTTTCAGGAGATGAATCTGAGTGCTTCATCTTACAATTTACTAGCCAATTGCTTCCGAGAATCCGACGGAAAACTCAGCTTCATTGGATATACCAAGTTTTTGCATGGTGTCACAGTTCGTAGTACAAATGCAAGACAGAGACAGCAGCGACAGAATGTATAATTTTGTTGAAAATAGTTAGTCCTTTTGCTCATTTGATTTCAAAAGGAAATAGTACAGAAGGTTAAACATTGCGTTTTTTTTTGGGGTGGGGAGCAACATGTGATTTTTTCAAGGCTAAGCAAAACTGTCCTTGATCTTTACATGTGATCCTCAGATTACAGATTTATTTTCATAAAAGATTGGTGCGAATATCATAGACGTTTTCGTTGGTCAAAAGTCAAAACCAACTCATGAAAAAACCATTGCACCTTCCTAAAGTACCAAGGCTGAGGATGAGAAATTAAAGGTTAATTATTATACATGTTGGTCAAATTATCCTGGAAAAGATTTGGTCCTATTATATTATATGTTGACAATTACATTGTGATTATCCGAATTGAAGTGGTTGAACTACAGTACTCGCTATTCAGTTTCCTGTTAGTCAAATGATGAAGAATGACAGGTTCAGGTAATTTAGGCTCTTTCACAATATATTTTCCAAATAAGTCATCATCTAAAGTCTCTCTCCGTCTTTTCATATTAATATTTCGAAGTGGTTGCTATGGCCCAAGGTGGCAAACGCAATATTTGAGAATAAAGAAAAAAGAATTTTGCAAGCTGGAAACTCTCAAGTTCAGTGAAGATGGAGATTTGTAGATTAATTAATTCAGAAGTCATAAACAGTTATTAGTCATGTGAGACGTGTGAATGATTCTGGTTATATTTAATTATTTTAATACTAACCTATTTTAACCACACGCAAAAAAAATAAATAAATAAAAATAAAAGACGGAATGGCAATTGGCAAGCCGTGTGCAAATTGCCAGTGGCTTTTTCCTTGTTATGATGGAACTTTGATACCCAAATTAAAATTAAATTTAATTAATATCTTATCATCTTAGTTTTTAATTTGTATCATCATTGTCCTAGTCCATCAGATAGACAAATGGGGTTAAATGTCGTTAAAAAAAAAAAAACTCAATTCTGAATTTCCAAAATGATTTGTTAACTGGTATAAGTGCTTACAAATCTGTCATCCCAAGCTGGTATTTCGTAAAATCTTTTTATTTATGAATAGACAAAAATGATAGAAAGCAGATAATTAAAGTGTTTGAAAAGTTCAAACTCAAATTGGGATTGGCCAAGAAACATGGACGCGGAATGGTTCAGGACTTCGAGGAAATTTCACATGAGTGAGTGCGTAACTTAATTGATTTATTTGGCATTGAATTAAAAAAATAAAAAGGCTTTCTTTTTTTCTTAAAAGACTTGAATTCAGAGTTTTATCTTTTGCAAGTGAGAACAGCAAGATTAGAAAAATGAACAGAAATTTGCTTAAAAGCTGCAAAATCAATGGCCACGTGATGTCATGGCACTAAAAATATAGAATGCATGATTGCCCACAACCTCGGAATTAAAGTCTTCGTCATGTTAGATCGACTTTCCTTTAAACTACGGCCTATACGGCTACACATCAATCAATGATATCAATCCACCACATCTTTCACTCATTAACAAACAAAAACCGAAACAAGATGTATTGAAGTTTCTTTGATGATTCATTTAATTGGCATTAACCCCCCCATTTGATATATATGAAACAAATAGAATTAAATAGAGACATAAAGAAGAACGTGAAGGGACCAATATAATGGAGAACTCCAAAAATGTATATATATATATATATACACACACGTAATATATCCTTAAAGCAAGGAGTGTAGTTAAGAATAGGGATTTGTCTTTTTTAACTAAATATTAGTAGAATTCAATTCTTAATTTTAAGTATGGAATAACTTTAAATTCTCTTAAATTTTTTGGTAAGTTATGTCACCTCTTGAGAGGATTGCAAGTCAATAAAAGAATTAATCAATTATTACTAACATATATATAGTAAATAATCTAAATGATATTTAATTATCATATCTATACTACATATATATCCTCAACATTAATTACAAATCTACAACTTTCGTCATCTCCATATACAGATACTAGAGGCTTTGCGTGCCCTAACGGGGACGCAAATATGTATGTAAAATAAATGAGGGACTAAATCGTTAACTCAGTAAAAAAGAAGGGATCAAATAATAATTTTCCTCTTATTATTAATTTTGTACTATAGTTTTAAAATGTGGACGACCAGATAGGGGTGGAGCCATATAATATAAGATATATTAGACCATATATTATGGGCCGTCGTATAAATTAATTGCCAAATATTCTGAATTCTCATCATTTACGTCCTCTTTTGCCGCCCATTAAAAAAAAAAAGTAAACCGCAGCATTGAAATATGAATATTCCCAAGTTAGCCGAAAGAAGAGGGTAGTAGGAAAATAAAAGAGCATATATACCCTAATAGCCCCCACAGGCCACAACAGCTAGCTACTTTGTTCCAAATTCCAACTGTATCCTTCACGCTCCCATTCACAATATGAACTCTGTCCCACAAAGGCACAAACTATATACCTCTCTACTTTATTTCCTCATTGGCATAATTCAAAGATACAAAGTGAATATATGCACTTAGGCCTTAGCTATCAAGTATATTGACCACACACACAAAGAAACACAAAAAAAAAGAAGCAATACTCATTCATATACACGTCCTAGCTAGTAGCTAGCAGCTAGCAATACTTAATTATTAGGCACAAACAGATACATGATTCTTACTTAATTCATTTGGAACTCTGAAAACAATTACATGCATTACATACACTAGATCAAAATATAACAAACAAGTTGAAGTTAAAGATCCAACTTTTTAATTAATCTTTCATACATAATATATATCAAACTAAATTACATAGAGGCTAAAGCTGAGAAATTGATGAATTAATCAGACTTTGAAGCACCAAGCGTGATGGTGAGATTTTTGTTGATCAATCAAGCCTTGGACGGTACGAAAGTGCTCCACGTGGCAGGGTATGGCAAGAGGACCTTTTTGATGGAAGCCATATTCTTCCTCTGCTTGCTGAAGCAAGTTGATGAAAAGAGGATGATTGAAGTAAATGACAGGAATCACAAACCTCTGTTGATCTTGGCCTTGACCCACCATGATGGCCAAGCATCCTTTTGGGACGTCCTTCTTTTCTTGATGATGATGATGGAAATGGAGGAGAGGCCGAATAGGGAGATGAAAATTCATCAGATGATGATTATGGTGTTGTTTCCCTGTTATACCCATGTATGTATGGTTAATTCTTCAAATATACAAAACCAAACCTAAGATCAGATCAGAGACTAAGAAAATATATTTGTATATGTGTTTGTTTGGTTATAAGAGAACAAGGGAGAAAGGCCAGGGATCTGAGGAAGATATGGCAAGATTGAAGAGGGTGAGAGAGGAGTCTGTGAAGGACCTTGGGATATTGCTCATGATATTTGCAATTCTGACAATACCTACATCAAGATTTCTATTTGGTTCATGATTTTGGGGCTTATATATATAAAAACTCTAAGAGAGAGGGGGGAATGGAGGAATATTATATTATTCTTATTCTTATTTAATTAATTATATATTGGGGATATTGGAGTGGTGATGACATCTGGACTGGAAATAATTGTATTTGGATTTTTCAAACACAGCTAGCCTACAAACCTGGACTGGAATTTCCATCTCGTTATATTCTCCACCACCACAATCATATATATCAGTGAATTCTGACTACCCACATCCCTCCCTTTCACTTTCTTTCTTTAACTTCATTTGAACTTTCAACCAACACTTACTAATTTTCCACATGCATTAGTTTATAGTCAAATTGTAATTTTGGTCCTTTATTTTAATTTTAAAATAAGTTTTAATTCAATTTTTTATTTTTTTATTGTTATAATTTTAGTCCTCTAAGTTTTTAAAATGTTAATTAGGTGACTATATCTCTCATTTCAAATTTGAATTAGACAAATTATGAATTACATGTTATTTTTAACGAGTCTTTTATGTTACAATTTTAGTACTCCTTTAAATTTCTAAAAAATTTCAGTTATTGGTCTCAACCAATAAATGTGATCATATCTCCATGAGTTTAAATTTGAATTAAAGGAGTCTTAAGTTACATATTATTTTTTACAAATTATTTTTTTATTCAGTTGGGATAGTCAACAAATAAGATCAAATAGGTTCCGAAAGTGAGTTACTCATTTCACAGTCAAATAGACGAAGTTGGTCATATTTCTCTCATTTCAAGTTCGATTATAGCGAATATCTCAAAGTATCAGAATGTCACTTTTTAAACTTCATGATATCAACATGGAATTATACAAACTATAGACTATCAAAATGTAATTTATCGAAATATTTTAATATATAAAGGCTCCGCCCTAATCCATTATCCCTAGTCCCTAATCCCTAATAGCTATTATTTTCCAGTTTCCACCAAATAATTCGTGCTTCTTCTCTCTTTTTAACTTTTCTACTTTCACTCGCGCTACCTTCTTGGATGTTGCTTCATTGAAAAAAAAATCCATGAGTTACTTTTTTCAATTTTTTTTTTTGGTAAATGCTTTTTTCAATTTTTTAAACTCTCCAACACCTTACAAACTCAAATACCAAACGATTACAACAATAATAGTATTGTTTAGCAGCGTGAATTAAGAAGATGATCGAAATTAAGCAATATATTATTTCGTTTTTATTTAAATATAAAAAATGATTAAATTACACTAAAATCCCTTGAATTTTAATTAAGGGCGGCAAATGTTTCCGAGTTTCAAAACTTGATAGACAAAATTTTTAAATTTTTAATTGTGTTCACTTAAGATTTATGAGTTTTAAAATTTGACAAACAAAAATTTTCTGAACTTTCAACTTTCTTGACTTAAAACCCATGAGTTTTTTAAAAATTAAAGCTATTTAGAGGTTTTAAGTGAGAAAAGTTAAAAGTTCAAGGAATCTTTTTATTCAATTTTTAAATTTATAAGTATTTTTTGTCCCTAACTTAAAACTCGAAGATGATAATGCAATTTAGCCTAAAATAGTTGAACTAATTAAATCACCAATGCGGCATAATTTAAAGAAACGTGGCCCAAGAAATATTGGATTTCAAATTTCAAAAAATAGCTAGAGGATTAACTAGCTAGGGATCGATGTGTATAGAATATATACTTGTAGTGTTGCCGTGGAAAGCTTTCATTCTCATTTCTCAATATCATAAGCATATTTAAAGTTAGGATTGCTAAGTTTTAAAGGCATCTTCTACACATCAATAGAGATTAATTAACTTTTAGTTTAATTAGAGTCAAACTAGCTAATTAATCTTAATTTATCATAAACAATATCTGGAAAACTTCAGAATGAGTTCATTACTATTTGACACCGGAGTTTCAGGAAAACAGCTAGAGCAATTTGTCCACAAACCACAAGCTACGTTAGGCTTTTCCTTTTTCATTTAAGGTCACATTAGAATATTTAAGTGTCTTCCATAATCACATTAGATTATATCCTAACTTGGAGACAGTGATAAATCTGATTACGGTTAATTTCAATAATTGATCATAATCAACGAATCAGGGTTTTCTTGTGTTTTCACTGCATGTCACCTGTAATTTGTTTTTTTTTTTNAAAGAATCATGTTCATTAATTTGCTACCATAAGGTGGCGGCAAAAGCTCTAAAACGCATAAAATTTAAGGAAGTTTTGTAAAGAATTAGAATTCTGAGAATTCCAATTCTGGATTATTAGATGTTTTTAGAAGATTTCTACATAGTTTCTAGAAAAAAAAATATCTTGTAATAATTACGAAATGAAAATGCAAATTTTAAAATGATTTATATTTTATCATAAACTATTTTCAGGTTTGTACGTATATCTTCATCAACTAACAAGATGCTAAAATACTGGATACTAGGATGGAGTGATCATTACAATAATTAATAATTATCTGTGGGGGAATGGCTATGTGTATGTGGTTGAAGTGATGTACAAGTACATGGGATTTAATTAATTAATGAGTGAAACGTTTACAAATCTGAAAATATTAGTTAAGAAATCCAATTGAAACGAATAGTTAAGAATAATACAATGTGCAGACATACTTGGAGTCTTGCCGTGGAGAGGATTATCTCATAATATCATATGTGGGATAATTGGTAAGTGTCAACTATATATGTATCTTCAACATCATATAACAGATGTGACTTTGTATTTTTATAATCAAGTTTATCTTAATTTGTATAATTTATGTAAATATCTTACCAGAAACCTTGAACTAATTTATTCTTTTATTTATAGATATCAATTAACGTCGATGATGTTATTGATAGGCGTGGACCCAAAAAGAAAATATTGTTAATTTAATAATAGCGTTTTCTGTTTGGGCCATTTAACCAGAATTTCTTCTGACAAAAAAGAAATCTTAATTTCCTTTAAAAAAAATGTTTTGAACAAATTGTGCATATATATGTTGGGACCCATTTTGATAGGTAAAAGTAATAATTTAATCCACAATTTTTTCATTAACTGTCAATTTTTTTTTACAATCAATTTTATTTTCTTAATGTTTTAAATTTTTGCCAATTTTAACTTTTGACTAATTTTTTTCAATAAATTAATGACATATTGCATTTTGTTTTTCAATATATGTTAAGATTTTAGTTTTTTTTCAAGATTTTAGTTTATTTTTTTATCAATTTTACAATACACATTGATAACAGGACCACTAATAACTAAGCCCAACACATGGCCCAATAGGCATAGAAATAGGTCCAAAGAAGAATTTCTCTCCTTGACGGCCTCATCAAGGCGCCAATAATAACAGCAACTTGCCAAAGACAAGGGAGCAAAGGATCAAGAAAGCTATCATTAGCCATAAAACCCACACCTGATATCAGAACAAATAAACGTCAGGAGCCTTGATTACCAGGCGAGAATATCTCTCGAGTAAGGCGTCCCGCTCCCTGAAAAGGCTTCTTCTGTCCTAGTATAAAACAAGTCATCTCTCACACAAAGAAGATACGCTATCAATCTCACTCACAACTCACTCATTACTCATATACTAGATATATGACTTTAGCATCAAGAGTGAATTGTAGGATCATCCCATGTTGTTCATTGTTTTGCAGGTAATCAACACAGAGAATTACCTTGTCTGAACCGGGTAATGTCTCACGACCACAACCTAATTCATCACACATCATTAGTCATGTAAATTATGTTATTAATATTTGGTTAAAGTAAGAGCAAATGATAAAGTCAATTAAAATACAAAACATAAAAGACGAAATTGATTAAAAAATATATTAAAGATGAAATTGATAATTAATGTAAAATTTTAAAACAAATTAGTACTTTTGCCGTCTTTAGTTCTTACAAATATTAATGATGCGCTTTTATATTTTCTTAATGTTTTTGTCTCAAATATTTATGTTGCATTATTATATTGTTGTCAAAAAAACAAACACCGGACCCTTTGTGTATCTCTCAATCATTTTGTTATTTTGTGGCATTTTCACTTTTGCAAAAATATATACATGATTTCAAATTAATCCTTTTATGTCCTTACCTTTGTATATATTCTACTATTGAGTAGTATGCAGCTGTCATGGTTCCACTTTATTTTGTGTTTCCTTTATTCCTTATACATCAATAATTAGCTATCAGGAATAACATGCAGGGCTGGGAACTTGGGATCATTCAAATTAAAGAAATCCAATTAAACAATCTAAAATTTAAGGTTTGCTATTGTGTGTTGGTTAACAAATCACTCAATTATTTTATTCTATTTAAAACTTTTTTCCAATTGATACTTCAATTCCCTTTAAGCTTTAGCTCATTTTATAACCAAATTTCGATAGTTAGATTATTCATATATATATATATATAGTAAACAGTTTAGGAAGGATAAACATCCGCATTGTATTAAAGTTAAGGAAGGTCTTGTAAACATCCACATTGTATTAAAGTTAAGGAAGGTCTTCTGGATATAGAGTTATGTGACGACGACGGTGTTCTAGATTAGGATTCTCATGACGTTGTTCTGTGGCGATGAATTTAGACTAGGCATTCCATGATGACTTTTGGCTTCCACAACGACTTCCTGGTTTGGTCTTGATTTTTGGGTGCTCTTCCATGGCGTCGTTTCGTTTTATTATCTTATTATTGTTGCTTTGAGTCTGTTTATGTTTTTTTTTAGAAGAACCATTGGGGTTGCCTGCTGCCCTGTTTGGAAGGGTTTATCTCTTTTATATGACTTTATTTATGTTTCATGTTTTTTAGATGATTGTAGCTTTAGTTGGATCCCCAGATCCGCTGACTTGGCAGTTGATTATCTTGCCAATTTGTCTAAAACGAGGATGAGTCGTAAACCCCCTACCTTCGTCAGTTGATATCCTGTCTAGTGTTGTTGTTTATGCTAGGGAGGGATTAGCTATTTTTACTTTGTTTTCGTTTGTATTGTGTTTGGCTTTGTCTTGCTTTTGAATGAATTAAATTTTAGGCCAAAAAAAAAAAAGGAAGGTGTTCCAACTTCTATAAAAATTTATCAAAAAAATTTACATATCACTCATTTAATGAGATCCTTATATCGACTAAAAGATTTGAATCATCTCTTAATTATTAGGTAAGTGTCAAAATCTTACTCCCTCCGGTTCTGAATATCTGGTGTTTTAGAAAATCATTTTTGTTTCAAAATATCTGATGTTTTATAAATTCAAGAGAGCATTAATTATTTTTTTACCATTCTACCCCTATTAAATATAGTAGAGTCATAAATGTATAAACATTTTCCAAGTAATTTAATAGAGATAGTTTAGTCATTTTACTTCATTTTTCTCTTCATTCTATGTTGGCTAATCATTTCCTTAATCTGTGTGTAGAAACCTTAAACACCAGATATATAGAACCAGAGGGAGTAATAAACTATATTATTATTTATGGGTAATGTTGGTGCATTAATTGCACTCGAATTTCTATTTTGAAAATGCAAATTCACCTCAAAATTTAAAGAAGCAATAATGCACCTCATAATTTAGCTCAAAATTTTCATATAAAGGGACAAGGAGTTATTGTCTTTAAAATTCTAAGGTAAATTTGCATTTTCAAAATAGAAATTCTATTTTTAGAGTGCAATTAATGCACTTTAACAAGTGCCCTAAGGACACTGGTTAGCATTACCCTATTATTTATTGACACTCAAATATAATATAAGTTTTACAACTATAATAGAAAATATTTTGTTAACGTAATCAAAATTTAATTTATAGAACATTTTGGAAAAAAAAAAAAGTCTTTAAATTATCATATATCACTTACAAAAAACAATTTTATGGCAAATAATGAATTTATATATAAAAACTTTAATTGAATAAATTAAAATTTGCACTAAACATCTCTAATATTGTAAAGAGATATATAATGTAAATACTAAATTTTCTAAATTCGATCTTAGTTAATTTTTTAGTGGTGCATTATGTGGCCAGCATATATAAATACCGGACATTTTTTCACATGATATGTATATACACTTATTATAGTAATATTTTCGAAATCAATTAATTACTACATTTTTTGGAGAATAATAACCTTCTTTTGCTTCCCTTAAATACTAATGAAAAGATTCTAGAAAACTTAGTTCACAAGGGTATTTTTCAAGGCACATGAAGAATCCTAGATAGTGGGTGTATGATTAAGAAAATAAAATACACACAAAATTAACAACCCACTATAATTAACCGAATCAAAGACGGAGGTAACTGAGAAGAATTGTTACAAATGAAAAGAACATAGAATACAATAATCTTATTACAATAAAACAATAGTACATTTAGGAATAATTAGCATTATTATTATTATTATTATTATTATTAATGTTAGTAATTAAAAAATTGGGAAGTAGTTGAGCTCTAACCAAGTCTTGGGGGGATTAATTTTATTTTAGTTATTGTGTTTACTTAATTATGAATTTGTTAGTAAGTGTAGATTTTTAGGAAATTTTGAATGAAATTTCAGATTTTTATATATGCTTATTTTTATAGGCTTCACTTCATTTTGATTAACTAAAAAAAAAAAAAAGTTTACAAGAGCTTACATATTTCTTTCTCCCAAAAATTCCAACTGTTAGAGTTGAGCCAACTTAATTACTTAATTAACCTTTTTCTTTTTTTTTTTCATCTTGGTTTTCAAAAACTAATATGTATCTTTTTTTTTCTTTTTTTTGACAGTTTCTCCAAAAGATGCTTAATGCTTTATCTTTTTTGTCTGATCTGTAAAATGGACAAGTTGGGCCACAGAATTGGATTCATGATAGACGTTTCAATTCATCTTTCATGTTTGCAAAAGGAATCCATTGAAGCTTTAAAACTTTAATGGACATTGTCCCCAAAAAAATGCTTTAATGGGCCCCCAATTCAAAATTAAAAAAAGAAAGAAAGAAAGAGAAAGCAGGTGGGCCTTGCCCTAATGCGTTACTATATCAGAAGCCTGCCTCTCCAATGCGATGCCACACTGAAATTTCAATAAACAAATCAACTTCAAACTACAAAAGAAAAGAAAAAAGAATAAAATGTATATAAAGAAAACAACCAACTCTATACTTGAGTCTTTATCTCATTATATATCTTATATTATATGGCTCCACCCCTTTCTGGTTGTCCACATTTTAAAACTATAGTACAAAATCAATAATAAGAGAAAAATTATTATTTGATCCATTCTTTTTTACTGAGTTAACGATTTAGTCCCTCATTTTTTTTTGTGAATTATATATATGAAGTAAAAACATTAATTTTTTGGCCAAAAAAAAAATATTAATTCTGCCTCCAAACTTTACACTAATTATCAATTTCGTCCCCAACTTTTTTTGCGAACAATTTCGTCTTCAATATTTTACATTTTGGTCAATTATATCTTTTGACTAACTTCTTTCAATAAATTGAAGAAAAAGAAAATAATAGTAATGAATTGACTAGTGTTTAAAATAATAATAATAACATAACATGGATTTAGCATTAGGAGATAGAAAGAGGGAATATATGGTTGGTCAACAGTAATCGACACCTTACTAAACTTAATAGTCAATTCAACTGTAGCAACAATAATAATGTTCATCCATTGTTAAATGCTAATGCTATGTATATGTATATATTGATTTTTTTTCTTTAATTACAAATAAATAAAAATATCACACAAGGTTTTCGTTGTTAAAATCATTTTGATGATTTCAATCACTGAAGGATGCATATCAATGATATCATCTAAATAATTAAATCGGTACGTACAATTAAAAACCCCAAGAGATGAAGGAGAATAAAATTAAAACAAGAAATTCTGAAACTGTTGGGCAAGAAAAGATAATAATCAATTAAATTCGATCCCAAAAAGTAAATACTGAGATTGGAGATGAGGAGGAGTCCTTGAATGGGAAAAAAATAAAAGATTAATAAAAAGAAAATCGTTACACTCAGGTGTTTGTTATGAGAAATGAAATTACAAGCCTACCCTCTTGTTCTTCCTCTTCGTCTTCGTCTTCATTTTCATCTTCGTCTCCGTTTTCTTCAATCAATCTCGATGATCCAATTGAATGGTGTGCCAGCCTACACGGAAGGTCGATTTTCGGAGGTGGAATGTTGTCGGTAACGAGGGAATCGGCAGCAGCTGCCTCCGGCATCCAAAGCGTCGGAGATGGGCTTAATGACCAAAATGCCCTCGCCGACGGTAGCAGAGCAGAAAGCGCCGACGAAAATCATCAAAGTAGCAACAGCATAGGCATGATCGTTAGGATTCCAAAGCGAGGCGAGAGCGAGAAAAACAATCTGTAGTATGAGAGACGCGATGACGACGAAAACCAATCCATAAATCCGAAGTCGTAATCCCTTATTGATTACAAGAGAGAGAACCTTCCAGCAAGAACAGAGGAAGAAGACGGCGTAGGAGAGTCCAAAGGCGGCGAAAGCAATACTGTTCAAAATCGGGTAAGCGCAGAGGACGGTGTCGTCGGAGTGATCGGAAAGTAGATCGGTCTGGTGAAACGAATCAGGGAGATGAAGACGGAGGGGTTTGAAGATAAGAATGAGGGTATGAAGAAAAGCGAGAGGGAGGCAAATGAAGAGGATGAAGGAAACATGAGAGAGATCGTTAGGGGTTTTTTTACGAATTGAGGCGTTAAGGAGAAAAAGGAGGGTAACGAGGAAGGCAGGTTCGAAGAAGCCAAGGGAGAGGACGATGTGGAGTTTACAGAAGCAAGAATGGTGAAGCTGGAAGGAGGAAGGAAGGTAGGCATGGCGGAAGAGAGGGAGGCGAAGGAGGTGAGAGAGAGACCAGAGGATGATGATGAGGACGAGAGCGAATCGGACGGCCCAGAGGGAGTTGAATTCTTGAAGATGAGTGAGGGATTGGGATTTGAGACGAAGGTGGAAGATGAAAGAGAGGGAGAGAACAGAGAGGGTGATGAGGGCGGAGATTAAACAGAGGGTGGCGAAGTCAAAAACGGAGCCAAGAAATGTTGGTAAGTACATGGACGAAGACGATGATGATTGTAAGAGGAGATTATGAATTTGAGAATGTAAGGATGGGGTGGGGGTCTGGGGGAAGGCGGTTCAGAGACAGAGGGAAGAAGAAGACGAAGCATGAGATGGTAAATTCTATTCTTCTTCTATTGAGATACCCTGTTTCTGGATTTTCTTCTTTTTCCGATATCTCCGAACCGGCGACAAAACAGGGGGTGGAGTTTACATTTACATGATTTTTCTCCAAAATGCAAAAACACTCATCAATGCAATTACTCACAAACAGGTCGATTTCTGGCATCATCCATGGTAAAATCACAAGGATCCTCCAATTTCGCTACCTTGCGGCCTACGGTTAGCATTCCTCAATCACCTACTTCAATCTATTCCTTTTATTATCTTATCTTAATTACTCATCTTATCATAGAATGATAGATCATACGCTAGCTATTAATAGCTGCCTGCCACTCTGTCCTCTCTATCTATGATATGTACGTGTCATCCCTTATTTTTATTTATACAGCCCTCTCTACAATATATAATAGGATAGATTTTCATTAAAAATATTTACAAATAAAACAAAAATATCCATTTTGCACTACAATAAAAATGACTCAATTCATTGTTGCGAGTTGTAGAGTGGAGTGGTGATGAGTTGGATGACAGAGAATCATTTTTTTGTTTGTTTTTGGGGTTATCATAAACAGTCAAACACTAATAACAGATTAGAGATTTTTTGTTCAGGCCAAAAAAAAAAAGATTACAGATATTTTTTTGGACTTTGAAGCCAGCTGCAATATTACATTATCCCATATTTGACCCTTTGTGTTTGTGGATGCCATTTGTAAAGGGTGCGCGTCATAAACTCTGATTTACAGCTTTATAATACCGTCAATATCTGAAATATATGTATATGTTAATCAGAATAAATTGCATTGGATAGACATGGACTGTAAATTAATTTCCTTTTTCTTTTTGTTGAATATTTTAGATTTTTTTAAAAAAATAGTACAGTATAGAATAAATGGCCGGAGCATAGGGAATATCAAAACGACCGAGGTAAATGGTATGTTACTATGTTAATTACAAATAGGATTATTAATGTTCATTGGACTAACTAACTAATCATGTTTAATTATTTTGTTTAAGTGGGATCCGAAACACGGGAAAACGACAACAGCGAAATAAGACAAAATCAACCGACACACACACCTTATATTTTATGGCTTCACCCCTTTTTGGTCGTCCATGTTTAAAATTATAGTCTATGAAATTAAAAATAAGAGAAAATTTACTATTTGGTCTCTCTTTCTTTACTAAGTTAACAATTTAGTCCCTTATTTATTCTACATACATATTTGCGTGCCCGTTAGGGCACGCAAAGCCCCTAGTATATATATAT
>QANZ01017807.1:92573-117441 GCA_003254925.1 Chamaecrista fasciculata
TTGAAGATTATATTAAATTTTTATATTGATAAAAGAGTAAGTTTGGGACCAATTTGAGAAATTATACAAATATGTAAGACTCATCTAAAATAAATAAAATATTTAGGACCAATTTGAAATTACCTCATATGGGAGAGTGAGTGGAGAGAGAGAGTGGTGACATTTTTTAATTTTTAATTGTTTTTTGCATTTTTTTAATTCATTTATTTTTTTTTAAAGAAGTGGGAGGAGTGAGTGGGGAGAGAGAGTGGTGATTTTTTTTTCTTTTTTAATTTGTTAAATCACTATTTTTGACCAACCATAAGGGGTGGAGCCATATAATATAGTATAGATATATGGAATTAAAGCTTTTCTAGTTTTCTATTTCTCGCCTCTAAATTTACACCCATCTCATATATGTACACCCATGTATATACGAATGCAGTGCAGAAAATCAACATTTCTTAGTCTAAAACGTCACATATATATAGATATATATACACACACATGGATTAACTGTTACAGTTGTTATATATTCCTGTATATATATGCGTATATGGCATATATAGATTGGAGAATTTGAATATTATTGTGCAGTACGGTGTTGCTGAAAGTTTAAGCTACCGCTAGGAATAATCAAATTGAATAATAATTGAGAATTAATTAAGAAATAAATGGTAGAGAGAGAAATGAAGAATGAAAGGGTGGGTGTAGTGTGTAGATAAAGGAAGAGGGAATCAAAAGAAAGATATTCAAAAGAGAAGGGGAAAGACACATGCTTTTCATAAAGGTGAAAAAAAGATGGCAATCAAATAGAATCTAATCTTCAAAATATATTTTGTGATTTTGTCACACGTCTCTCACTGTACTCCATCCACCTAATAATATTGCTTCCTATCTTCATTTCCCATATATACACCTATTTTTCTTAAACCCTTCTCCATTTATGGCCTTCCAGTAATCACAGCAAAGAACAAAATTAAAGAAAAACAACAGTAATTGATAAAACCAGATCAGATAATTAATCAACTGATGAGGACTAATAATAAATCTACCCACACTTCGATCCATCCACCCAATAAACTCTGATTATTAAGGAGATCTAACAAAAAAATTATATTTTTTGTGAAACAATCATTTATATATCAAGCAGAGAAGAATGAGACTACCTATATATATTTAAAAAAGGGGTGGTCATTAAAATCTGAAGAAATCAAGTAGAAATGATGAAAAAAAGGAGGATCCTGATCGAGGAGTAGGTAGAGACTGAGGGGAAGCTGATTAAGATCATCATGAAAAACCGTGATCCCAAATATGGATGATGCATATGAGTATAGCTAGGATTTATATATATAGGACCTAGCTAGTTAAGTTAGAGTGATATTATATTATATTCTATTATATATATATATAGAGAGAGAGAGAGAGGAGAGAGAGGAGTACTGGAAAACAATGAAACAGGCATGATGGGTAGAACTGAAAATGTAA
This sequence comes from Chamaecrista fasciculata, assembly GCA_003254925.1. Classification (NCBI taxonomy): domain Eukaryota; kingdom Viridiplantae; phylum Streptophyta; class Magnoliopsida; order Fabales; family Fabaceae; genus Chamaecrista; species Chamaecrista fasciculata. The sequence goes on from QANZ01017807.1 coordinate 94,041, forward strand.
CACCATATGTGGAAATGAAAACCAAATGATGACTACCTTTTTTCTGTTAAGATCTGATCTCCTGAAGAGAAGAGTACAGAGAGTACAGTAAAGAAAAACAAAAAATCATGATTACTTACACCCCCCTAATTTTGCTCCCTAAAAAGAGGGGAGATATATAGATGAGGGATCCAAGAGAAAAGAATAAACAATAAATCAATATTGTTAGTTAAAAAAATGCATGAAAACATAAATAAAGAAAATGTGACCTGGAGATCGATCATATAGAGATAGGAGGAAGTGAGATGGAAGCAGAAATTGAGGGGAATGAAGCCTGGTCCGAGGAGACACAACACAATGAAGAATCTGAATGAAGGAAAAACACTTTCTTTTTTGTGTGTGGATCTATCATTCATCTCTGATGTCTCTCTCTATATATATATATATATCTGCTTGGACCAGACGACGTTCCCCACAAATCTTGAATGCTTCCCAACCTACATACATATGTTGTGGCCTGCTGATTGAACAGAATTGAAGGTAGGTTGGTTTGAGAGATTGAAGGAATGAAATGGGGATTTGAGAAGGAAAGATTGATAGATAGATAGAGAGAGAGAGAGTGTGAGTAGAATATGAATAGAGAAGTGCAATGATGAAGATAATCATTTGGGTTTAGCAGAAATTGTAAAAGGGAGGCACAGTGGTCACAGAGAGAGAAAGAGAAAGAAGGGTCACAGCTGTATGAGTGAGTGGTTGGGTAATGGGGTTAAACATTTAAAGATGCCTCTGTCTCTCTCTCTCTGCCTCCCTCTCATTATGTGTCTCTTTCATTTATTTATTACTATTGTTCTAATTTATTAGAGAGAGAGACACACAGACAGACACACAAATTTAAGTAATGGAAATGATATTGAAATGATGATATGAATGTGGTCAACACTGAACCGTTAGATTTTGGAGGGTAATGAGTTACTCCTATTATATTATGACCACGCACTCACCATCACCCCCATCACCCATGTATTCTTCTTTCTCTCTCTTAGTTATTAACTAGGATAAATTACATTTTGGTACGTTATTCTTTTAAAAGTGACACTTTAGTATCCTATTTTTTACACTGATAACACTTTGGTTTTTAAGTTAATTTTTCTATTAGGTTTTGACGATGTAGTTGCACGTAACCATCATGTACATAGCAAAAACACCCAAATGTTTCTCTCATTTTCACGATTCAAAAGGTAAAACACTTTATAATTCTCTCACTACGAATCTCAATGTTTTTCACAATTTTTGAGTGTTTTAGCATCTAAATTGTGAAAAATGAGAGAAAAATAAATATTTTGGTATTTTCACTATATATGTGATGGTCAATGCAACTCTGTTGTCAAAACTTAACAAAAAATAAATTTGTGTATTAAAGTATTAACTGTTGCAAAGAACATGAGTACCAAAGTAAAACCAGTCCATAGAATAAGGTACCCAAATATAATTTACCCTATTAATTACACATATTTCTATATATAATTATATATACACATCACCCTTCACCGCTTAATTCATTGTGCATCGATGAGTATGAGTAGTCAGCAATAATAATAAATGTGAAAGTGCGACGCTACCTCACCATTTTACTCTCTGCATTTAATGTTCTCAACCTCTTCTGCCTAGCTCCTTCATCTCTCTCCTTATTATATTATCAATTCAATTCATTCCTTCCCATTCATTTCCATCCCTAACTGGCTAACTCACTCAATTTTGTAACTCTATAACGTGTTTATACCATTCTTCTCTCTTAACAAATTTCACTACTCACATACTCCCATTTCATTGCCACTATGATTATACTAATTTATACCTGAACGTTATATGCATGTCTCATGGAAAATTAAATCCAAAAGTGTGAAGGATGAAATCACTAATTTAAAATAGTCGAAAGAAAATTAACATGGTAAAGATTAGGGGTGTACAAGAACCCGATTGATTACATTCATCGCTAACTCAGTCAATTTTGTAACTCTATAACGTGTTTAAACCATTCTCTCTTAACAAATTTCACTACTCCCATAGACCATACTCCCATTTCATTCCCACTATTATATATTAGGCCTGAACGTTATAAACTTATATAATACGTACTTCAACATTAAAATATTCGGTGACGAAACAAACCGGAGACTCCACTTGACACCTACCGTTACACAAAAAAGTAGAATAATATTAGTATATTACACGATTTTAAATCTTGAAAATCTTTACAAGTTATACTATGATTTATGACATTATCTTGTAATTTTTTAATAATTTTTGTTCACATGAAAAATCTAAATAAATTAACTTTTAATTTTATTTACCTTAATACTAAAAAACATTCAATAAAAAAAAGATAAAGATTCATAAAGCCAACTTTAGAATTAGTAAGACTAGACTAGACAACTCTAACTAGAGAGAACGATGTTTTCATCTTAATTAAACTTTGACATGCAAATTGTAACTTATTGTTAAAAGATATTTGATTAATATTAATTTTACACAATTTGGTAAAAATTGAAATTAATATGTTTAGACTTTCATACTTCTTCAAGCGTCTAAGATACTACCAAACAAAGAAACAAGACTCATCATATACAGTTTTTAATACATTTGTTAATTAAATTGTAATACATAAATTTTGAACGGGCAAAATGCAGTTAGGGTTTTTTTTGGGTTGTGCTATAAAAAGTGAGATAGCTTTAGCTACCTAGTTTTTAGCCATTGAATCTGCCTTTTTCATCTTGAGATTTGTGCAATAATTTTTTTTGCACAAATCTTAAAATGAAAAAGGTAGATCGAAAGAAACTAGATAGCTAAAACTATCTCACTTTTTATAGATTTTTCCTTTTTTTTTTTTTATAAGTCAGAAGAAATGTTGGGCCATCCTAGAAAACCTTTAAATCGTTGAGCCCACTATTTGGCATCCCATAATTATTGGAGTCCACACTGAAGCCCAATTATTATTATGGGTTTCCATATTCCTATATAATTGAAACTTGAGGTTTAAGAAACAAAGTCCCTTCAACAGTTCAACTATATCCACTACTTCTACTATATGGACCTTGCCTCATTATTTAAGCTAATCGTTTATTAAATTAGTTGACAATAATAAAATGCACAACTTGAATTTTCATACCTAAAGGTAGGATTCTTTAAGCTAATCGTTATTAAATTAATTAACAATAATAAAAGGCACTACTTGAATTTTTTTTAAAAAGAAGCTTTAATATCATTGTTTAAAAAAACTAGAGAGAAATTATATGAGTGTGGTCTAGTGTTTGGTCTTTTAACCAAGTGGTAAGAGTTCGAATTTTATCTTTGGGTATGAAAGTCATTATATAATCATTCGTTTACCTTTAAGTGAGAAACCCACGGTAAAAATATTAGTCACTGTGTTTATGATAGTAGATATCCTAATTTATAAAAAAAACTAGAGAAAGAGTATAGAAGTTGTAGAAGATTCTATATTTATAATTAATTGAAGTAGGTATCAAGTATAATTATCATTACGGATGCCGGAAAGAAGGTTATCCATGCAAATTATTCTTGTAAATGTCCTTTTTCTAGTTCTCAAAGCCTTCTGATTTGGACGCTATGAAGCATGGACATTTCATTCTGACAGTATATCGCCGTGTCAGATACGTGTCCGTGTCCGACACCCACACGACACATATTCATAAGTTTCAGAATATAAAATCAATTTTTCTTTTACTTTATCATTGCAAATAATAGAAAATAATATCAAATATGATATATATTATGAATATATATTGTAACTTTTAAATTTTCATATAAATTTATGGATTTATAATTATTTTTATATATAAAATTTTGCCGTGTCATGTCATATAATTTTAAGAATTTAGCGTGTCAGTGTATCCGTATTCGTATTAGTGTCCATGTTTCATAGTTTGGACGTGATCATTTCATCTCTTGAATACACAAGACTTCTTTTAGCTAATACTCTAAGCTCATCGGTCAAAGGCCATTAATTATTTTATTTTAGAAATTAAAAAATAAACTAGAAATAATAGCTAAAATTATAATGTTTTATTTTTATTTTAAAAATTTTACCTTCAATTATTTTCCCTATCTTTCATAAATCTTAAGGAGTTTTGAGACTTTTTACATTTCAAAATATCTGATGTTTTACAAAATTAAGAAAAAAATTAATTATTTTTTTACAATCTTATCCCTACTTATTTTCTCTTAGAATAAATATTGTGATTTTCTTTGAAAATAAGAAAGAATAAATAAGAGTAATGTAGTCTTTTTATCTTATATTTTTCTAAGTTTCAGGTGAATTAATTATTTCCTTGATCTGTGTCCACCCACCAAATTATAACACATATTGTGAACCGAATGAAGTATGTATATGAAGAGTAACAATCTTCAAATGCTTCAATTATGAAGAGCTACTTATATTTTGATATTTGTGAACAACATTAACTAAGAATCCCCGTCTTGTCCTTATTTTTACTTTTTCTCTCCCCTTCACTCACAACTTTTCCTCAACTAGATCAAGAGGCAACTCGACGATCCTCCCCCCGCCCTCCCCTCTTTTATTTTTAATAATTTATTAAAATAAGTTATATTTTTGTCATTTCAAGTTTATATTTAGTCTTTATTGTGAAATATTATGTTCCAACTTTTAATATTAAATTTACTTAAATTAAGAATTTGGTTTAATGGGAATGGTAATAAATTAAGGAGAAATGAGTTGCTGAGACGCTACGCATAAATTTGTACGTGTGGCTTGATTCATTAAAATTTGCACAGAATCTAACTATATAAACCCTAACAATGATTGGATGAAGCAATCAAGTGATATTGGATTTGGATTTTTAGGCACTCAATTCCTGATTTGGCACAATTGCTTTGTCGACACCTACACTCACAAGGGACCCCTATTAATTCCTAACACACAATTCACAAACAAAGAGAGAGAGAGAGAAGTTAATTATATTATATATAATGACTAATTAGGACTTGACGTATTATTAATGGTCGTACCCAGATGGAAAAGTGATGGAGGCCTAGGCCAAGCAATCATGGTCATTTGAAGACAAAACAAAGGTGTCACTGTCAAACATGAAAGAGTTGGCATCAATTGGGACGATGCTTCTTTCTTTCTTTCCTCTTCCCACGCTGAAAACTATGACAATTTTAAAGGTCTATATGAGGCCCAGTTTTCTTTGTATATATATCTCTTTCTCTCTGTCTAATCATACCAAACACCCTCATTACACCCACCATCCTTTCCCTATTCTTGGACTTTTCCTTACCACCTCACCCAACTCACAACATCCCAAATCACCATATTTATCATCTTACCTAGCTAGCTCATATATACATATATATATCTTATATATATATATATAAGCAAGTCATGGCTCTCCCGTGCTGACACCTCACTGTTNATGAAGCAATTACATTCCCGCGCGTTGCGCGGGTTAGCACACTAGTATATATATATATATAATGCTTCTAAATTACTCTGCCTCCAATGCTCAAAACCTACACACCAGACACTCACAGGGGATCAGGTTCCCTTCTCTTAGTGAGTTTGGGATGCCCAAATTACTTTAGGGCGGCTCAGCGCATGAAGTTCTCATTAGGTAGGGTTTGAAGAGAGTCAAAATATACACAGCCTGCTTTGCAGAGAGACTATTTTAAAGATTTGAACTTGTGACGTCTTGATTACCGGACAACAACCTTACCATTGCGCCAAGCCTCACCCTCAAATCAATATATTAGCAAAATAACAATATGGTATCTCAATGTGATATAGATATCTAGTAAAACCAACTTATTTATAAGGTATCCCAAAGTCATTTTTCTAGAATTGTTATCCTAGGGTGGCTCTAATTATCCTATACATATTGTGTATGCACAGTAATAAATGACTATAATAGTCTTGTTTTTAACAAGTTTAGAATTGTTCGGAAGTGTGAGTCTATTTAAGGGGAGGGAAAGACCGAGCTTCCTATGGACCGTTCATGGATCTACCACTCGTGGTCATTATATTTGGGCCACGCGCCGATTCATTACTAGTATATATATATATATATAAGCTTTACACATTTAAGCAACCAAGAAATCAAGGAAAAAAAATGAGAGATATAATTACATGGTCTCTAGTCATAGAACTTAATCTTCCATAACCTGATAAACCAAATTCGATTACATGATAAAAGAAGTATCCTCATTTTAACTCCCATAGAGAATAACTGTAAAAATAAATTTTTTTTAAAAAAAAAAGCAAGGGGGACATTTGGTGTGCAAATTCGGCCTCAACAATTGACCACGAGGTTAGGGACTTGCTGTACGTAGCTAGCTAACTCTCTCTATATATATCTAGCTAGTCAAGCTGCAAAACAGAACGTGGAATTAAGTGGGTTTGTCCAATTGCTAACAATAACAATAAATAAATGTATATGTAAACACTCGCTTTCTCTGATTTAACCCCACAATCCGACAATGTTTTGTCTCTATTAGGCGACTTCAAATTGACCCCTTTTACTGTTTTTGATGGAAACTCTACTTTATAAAATGATTTCCCCACCTCAATCACTACTCATCTTATCTTCTTATCTACTTCCTCAACAATATCTCACTACATTCATTACTACACCACCACCGTATAATAATGTATATATAGCTTAATCTTAATCTCTGCTAATCTTTTAGTTTCAACTTTCAACCGTACCTTATTGTAGTACTGGTTTGGCTTGGATATATTATTATATATGTATGATAATAATACCTCATTCTGAATTTGTATTTAACTAGAAGTCAGAAGAAACCTGGTGCAGCCTTGTTATACATGATTGTGATCTAAAAGGCATGCATGATAAGTTAATTTAATTACTGAAAACCATTAGCAAATCCAAACTTGAGAAAGCTACGTACCAATAAAAACTGACAAAGGATAAGAACTTATCGTCAGCAGATTAAAACAACAAATGAGATGAAAAGGAAAAAAAAAGGACCATCCTTGGTAATCTTCAATTCAACTTAGCTGCAACTTTCAATGTAACATCCCATTCGACATTCCTGTCAAAATCAGTTTTTTGGAAGTTACTTAGTAATGTTGATCTGTTTTAAGTTTCAAGCCCCACCTTCCTTTTTTTTCTCCTTCAATAATTAAGCTTCCAACACAACAGCTTTTAGCCTCAGGTAAGTTATTTTGAAAGGGTATATATATATAATTAACATGCATGGTCCTAGCTATTAATTAATACTGTTCCAGCCAAAGCTGAAATATGGGGAATGTTAAATGAACAATAGGTTAGGGAAAAGCACCTAGAAAGATTAATGATGTCAATGTTGGAGATTATGGAGCAAACGCAGCGGAAAAGGTAAAATAAAATTTTATAATCTCCTCCATAGAATCCACTAATTGTGTTTATACCAATGAGATAAGATGTTTACCTAAATCAAACGGATGCTTGAATGATTGCAATTCCAAGAAGTCCACACACTCGTGTCCTTCCTCTGCCGGTTATTCACACAAACAGTTTGGCAGATATTGAGGTGCTAGCCTCCAATCTCTTCTCCAAGAGATTATGGGAACCAATCTACAAATCATGAAATTTCAAGAACACTTCTGGAAAATCTAAGAACCAAGGTGGCGCACAATTTCAAGAACACTTCTTGAGAAAACCAAGAATCAAAGTGGTGCATTAGTATGGAATTTTTCTAAAAAATTCCTCACCAAAACTCAAGAGATGAGCACACTACCAAGAACGACTTTCTTGGCCACTCTTCCTCTAGGTTTTTCGCCTCTTCCTACTCTCACACAAGTGGCGCCCTTTAAACCCTAAGTTTAGGGTTAGTTCGAAAAACTTTTCTTCCTCTTTCTCTCACTTGGGATATGCGACTTGCTTGTGCTTTTAAAGAGTCTCCATTCCTCAAATTAGGGAATCACAAAATCTTGATTATAAAATTACATTAATATTATAATTCAAGATTAAGAGGCAATCTCAATTTAAATTTCAAGATCATATCTTGAAAACTAAATCTAAAATGCACACTTCCCATTGGTTGGAATGAGTCAAGAGGATTTGAATTCTTAATTAAAATATTACATTAATATCTTAACCTAAAATTCAAAATGCAAGATCAAATCTTGCATTTGAATCTCCAAGAATTCGCCCCCTCTTATTTGTTTTATAGGAATTTAATAAATAAGATAACAATTCTAACTCTTAGGAAGTTATAACCAACTTATTAATTTCCTTAACAAATTGAATTAAAACATTACCCTAATATCTTAATTCAAATTCAAATCTTGAATTCAAATTTAAATCTTGAATTCAATTATAAATATTGAATTCAAATTAACAAAATCATATTTCATTAATTAAATTCCAGAGTGAGGCGCCACCTCATCTTACTCTTCAATATTAGAGAATTTAATAAATCAATAATCCCCTAACTCTTAGGAGACTTAGTCAATTCATTACTCCCTAATATTTTAAATAAGAATTCAATTGTAAATAGACTAATCAAATTAACTATTTAACAATTAATATATTTAAACTTGTCTAACAAATTTAAATATTACAAACGTAGATTTTACTTAAGACAAGACTTCATGTCCTAAGACATTCAACTATGTCTTAAATTGCGTCACTAAAGTGACTCACGAATTAAACCCTAATTCGTGTCCCATTACAGTATCTTGATCCTGCTCATGTGTGACCCAGAAGGCTCACGTGAAATTGGCAACAAGTCATCTCTATGACTCACAAGTCGAGAGCAGACTCTAGCAAACCATCACGACTACCCAAAACACGTGAGTTATCGTTTTAACATAAATGACTTAACCTTAGTACCACCTTGTCATAATCCCTATTGTCACACGATATCTTGGTCATGGATAAGGCATGGGAAAATCATCCTTGTAATCCAAACCATAACTTTCTCGATTCCTTGAGTCAGTCCCATTACCCCGTGTGGCCACACATTCCTTGGACAAACTCATCAAGGGGCCCAGTCAAATATCTCTCAACTTAATGAGGGACAAAATTCCTTATTGGTCAACCACATTCCTCAGCACGACAAACAACTAAACCCGTACCTAGCCTGTATGGCTACCCTGTTACGAGAAAGGTTGGACTAGGCCAAAGTTCAGCATCTACAACGCCGGAATAATGAAGACCTCAGGTCTAAGGGCATCGTGACAGGTGTACAGGAGAGACTAGCTCATGACTAAACCCCATGCATGACTCTCCGGGTCGGTTCAGCAACTTGTAACCCATTACATAATTGCACCATGACTCTCGAGAAACATCACATGCGTGTATCTCTATACACCGAAGTCATGCTGGTCTTAGTTCATTCACGTTCCCACGTGAATAATAATCGACTAGGGACAGTTTAGAATAATTATCACATAATTAATCAAGGATTGTTATCATAGTAAACATGCTAATAATATGATAACGACATAATTTATTATTCATAAATTAGTCAAACAATATGTTCATACATATAAAATGATTGGTCCTAGGGCACAATACCATTAGTCAATGTCTTCGTCTCTAGAAGCCATATAGATATTTTCCTCTTATCTTACTTATAAAAAAGAAACAGGTGTGCTTTTGTGGCAATTCCTTGTCCAAACAAAAGAGTATTGGCCCTATAAGATAGCTCAAAAGAAGAAAAGCAAAGATAATTGTTTCTACAGAGTTAAAAGATAGAAAGCACTACACGGTATCTAATTTGATAAGCACTACTATGAGCCTTTGCTTAGAAGTTGCAACAACAAAATAGAAATTAAATGTTGGCGTACTATATATTCTGCAGCCTATGCCCTTCATCAAACTTTTAATCCTTCTATCCTATTCCAACATCACCAATAGACTTTAATTTGAAGTCCTTTCTCTTCATATAGTTTGTCACTATTCACTAATCTTCCAATGATGGAGAGCGATGAGTATATTCAAGCATCAAGAGAAAATAATAAAGTTGGAAGCTTCACTAGCTCAAAGCCACCCCAGAATCCAAAAAGCAAAAAGAGCATAATAGAAAACAAGAGGAGGTTCAGTGATGAACAAATCAGATCACTTGAGTGCATATTTGAGTCAGAATCAAAGCTAGAGCCAAGGAAGAAGATGCAGCTAGCAAGAGAACTAGGGTTGCAGCCTCGTCAAGTTGCCATATGGTTCCAGAACAGAAGAGCCAGATGGAAATCAAAACGGATAGAGCAAGAGTATAGAAAACTCAGAGATGAGTATGACACTTTGGCTTCTCAATTTGAGTCCATAAAGAAAGAGAAGGAGTCCTTGCAAATTGAGGTAAGAGTAAGACTATTTCTGCCACTTTTTAGCAAGGCTATATATGTATAATTAATCATGCTATATTTGTAATCTTTTTTTTTAAAGGTACAAAAGCTAAGAGATTTAATGGGGACATGTCATGAGGATATAAGGGAAACAAAGGTTGGCAAGGAAAATAGCACAGAGGATGGTGCCTCAGGCAGTGGACATAGCAATTGGAAAACAGAAGCAAAACTAAGTTTATCAAATGGGGGTTCAGAGGATGTTAAGACTGATGATATAAGAGACTTACCATCACTTGAAAAATGGTGTAGTGTTGATCCCACGGGTCTTTTGGATCAATCTTGCGGTAGTACACAATGGTTAGATTTCTGGAATTGAAAAAGGTGATCCACACAAACACACTTCAAAGAAACTTCAGCAGCCAGCATTCTCTAAAGCTTCCAGGCCCGAGCAGGACATGGAAACTTTCATAGCTTCTCCAGAAGATTTGAAAAACAAAAAACAAAAAAATTGAAGTTTTGTAGGCCTTGAGATGATAAGGATAGAAACTGAGATAGATTGTCTGGTTTTGTTGTTTATAAATTTAGAAGAATAAAGTATGTGCCATGTGATCTCTGTTCATGCTTTGAGGTATATATATCCTGCATCTTCATTCCTGATCTGTGATGGCTGTTAAGAGGTTGAGACATAAAACCTCTACTCTTACTTACCACTTTAGCTAAGTCTAATTGAGTGATTGTATGCTGTAGTTTTCTTTTTAAATATTTTAATTTAGAAGATAGCTAATGTAATCAAGTATGAAATGATTGAGATATTGCTTGACATACATAGTAAAGCAGTGAACTTTTTTTGTGATTAAACATAAAGCAGTAAACTTGATTAAATCCATCTGATGCTATTGCTTACAGTATGAAGAAGTTCACGAAACAGATGGAGCTGGAATTGGGGAATCATATATTTACTAATTAGTTTATATGAGTGAAGGATATTCCTAAAATAAAGGAGACCAGTATGTATAATCTAAGTGATGGATGTGGAAGCAACAATTAGCTACCCCTTATTGGTCAAAGTGATGAAGCTGAATGGGATGATGCGTTGCAGGTAGAAAAATTAAAAGGAGGCTCATGGTGATGTATGGATGTTGTTGAGTTGCATGGATATAGCCAATTAGGAATAGACAATAAAAGCAAGTTTATAGGGGGGAGAGGGAGAGTAATATGTATAGTGAAAATGATTTCACAAGATGTGTAAGGATGAGCATAATGAGGCATCACGTCATTTTAGGGAAGAAGAAAGAAAGGATGGGAAGGTAATTAAGGACAAAATTGACGTGAGGTATATCCAGATGGGTCCAGATAGCCGCAATGTAAATTTTGTTAATAATTTATAATTTTGTACGAGTTTAGCATTCATAGTACGACAGTTTGGCCGAGTGGTCTAAGGCGCCAGATTTAGGCTCTGGTCCGAAAGGGCGTGGGTTCAAATCCCACAGCTGTCATTTTTTCATATGTGTTTTGGATTTCACTCTACCAGTTCCAGGAACTCAGGGCCTCATTGATTTTTTTTTCTTTTTTTTCTTCTCTCAATTATCAAATTTATAATTAGGCAAAACTTATATCAAATTTCTTATATTTTTATATGTTTGTTATCAATTTCTCCAATTAGTTTGATACGTGACAAAAATTTTATAAGACTAATCATAATAGAAAGAAACAGAAAACTTATCCTTTCATCCATGGAAACACGCAGGCCCACGCCATCATATCACGTAACACGTCAACTTAGTCTATTGTTTTATTTTACTACATCTATAATTAATTCCTTAATGTATTTTTGCTTTGGATCAAATTTACTCCAACACGTCAAATTAATACATCTATCATTTTTCAGATATCAAATAGTTAATTCGTTTATTATTTTATGTAATATAAACAAAATTATTCTCCAAATAAAATATAATAATTAATATGCCAAAGTCTCAAATTGGTCCCTTATGTATAGGGTAGATTTCAAATTGGTTTCTTATCTTTTATTTATTTTAGATTGGTCCTACATGTTTTCATGATGTTTCAAATTGGTCAAAAAAATACTTAATGTGGTCATATCTCTTTTATTTCAAAATCAAATGCGACAAATTTAGAGCTATGAGTTTTTTTTTACGAGTATTTTGAAACTATCGACAAATAAAATCAAATCGAGTCTCAATGTGAGTAACTCGTTCTATGGCCAAACAAGAGAAATTAATCATATCTCTAAGCTTGAATGCGACGAATTTGAAGCTATATGCTAACTTTTGAAGACTTCTTTATCTGTCTAGTTAAGATCACTAGTTAATAAAGTCAAATCGCATTTCATTCTTTTGAGACCAATTTAAAACATCATAAAAACATATAGGACTAATCTAAAACAAATGAAAGATAAAAGATCAATTTAAAATCTACCCATACATAAAGGAACCAATTTGAGACTTAGGCATTATTAATAAATTAACAAGTATTCATATATAATGATTTGATTATAGAAATACATGCTAAGAATATATTTTCTACATTAATTAAAATATCAACTATTTTTTTTAAAAAAAAATACTATGGGAACTAGCAGGAGGCTGGTGTATCAAAGAAGACTTGGTTGGAAATATAAAACTACGCTGCCTTCAAAAGCTGTGCATTAATGGAATCGTCATTAGTATCAAATATCTACTTATTATGTGGCATCGAAACAAAGGCTCACGAACGGCTATGATGTTAATTAGTTCGCTTGTCTCCTATAAACTTGCTTTATATGAAATAAACCCTTTATATGAAACCAGCGCCACTGCGCTAACTATTGTTCATAGAAGAATAAAAATGTCATCCTATTTAACGACGACATTTTTGTGGATTGATATTAACGAGTGTACGATAAAATTATCAAAATCATAACAGTAACAACTTGTCTCCGAAACAAAATTTTTAGTTTAACAAGCCCCGCCAAAATTCTACCCGGCTAATGAAGCATTCAAGATCACAATACATCTGAGCAATCCATGAAAACACAGATAACTTCTATCAATCATACAAGTTTACTTGATCTTCTTCTTTGGCCTCAGCTGTAATTAGAGAAAAACATATTCATTAGAATTAGATATATGATACATAAAATATGCCCATTATAAATAAGTACAGGTTACATAACAGAAATCCTAATGGAATACCTGATTGCTGTGTCCACACTTCTTTTTCCTGCAGTTGACGGCACGAGGGTGCAAGCGCGCATAGCACCTGCATTGCAAAATGACATTTAGAAAAATAAAAATACACTCCTTGCAAAGCACTGAACCAATCACACAAAGCCACTTATCTATAAACATCTAACAATAGCCCGGAAACAGTCGTAATTAAATAAACAGTCATAAACTATGAAACAAAGACATTGACTCAGATACTATGATATGGATTAGGCCATACTAATATGTCAAATATTGAAAAAAAAATAGAACATAATGCAATCTAGCACATACAATCATGAATCATCTTCAACATTTAAGCTTCTTGCACTACAATTTTCTAGATCAAATATACTAACCATGACCAATGGATACTAAGCACCGTGCATGGTGAACTGTGGGGCTGTAACTAACACATCAAAGGAGTTCATTAGCAAGAATGAAACTCCAATGAATTAAACATTGTTTATATCATTCAAATCACTTACAGACACAACAAAAACAATTAAGAATTTCAACTATCTAGCTTCAATCGTTTCTAACTACTTTTTGTCTTTCCCCCCATTTTCAAGGTCATCATCCCATACTCATGCTATGTTTGGTTTGAGCGAGAGCCATGTTTAGCACATGTTGGAGGAAAAAAAATTCTAAAATATCCTTATGTATATGAGAGCATGTCTACAAAGCATCATAACAGTATCGATATTGTATCAAGTGTTGTAGACATGACGTGTGCCTAAAGATGGCATGCTTTATAGGTCATGAATGATTGATCAATTTGAACAAGACACAAACTATCGGGTTTTCTTTATAGCAATTATTCCCCCAACAAGCATAACCCCAGCCTCCGTTCTACATGAAAAAATCATTCTGACTTCACAATGGTTACAAATACAAACTTGGAATCTTTTAGGATAGAAAGAATTTAGAGTTGCAATGTAACATTGTTTTAACAAAACAAGTATGTCTTTGCCAATAGAATGTTGTATATTATAACCAAAAGAAAGAACCTATGACATATAAGTTCAGAGTTAAAGGTTGATGCTGCTACATTCATTTCATACGTCTGTTGGGAGCATTTCTGCAATGAAATTAACGGCAAACATTCTGCATACTCTAAATTCAAGCCCACCAAGATTTTAGGTAATGTCACATATATATCAATCATGGCAATCATCAGATTCTAACGGTCCAGAACAAGAGAACCACATTTGAAACTACTTCAGATACTTTGACTGTACATTTCAAAAGTCCGCTACTAATACAGTAGGTGTATTGTGCTAACTTACTTGCGGCATATCATCTTGTCCTGATTATATTTCCTGGCCAATGCCATCAAAGATGGCTCAATAATACCACCACGAAGCCTCAAGACAAGATGCAATGTCGACTCTGCAAAAAAGAGCAACAGATCCAATTATTAAACTCGCAATTCAAACTGGACTCGATTCAATTTTCTTCTCAGTTTCGGGGCATCCAAAAACGGAAATCCGAATAGACTAACCCTTCTGGATGTTGTAATCAGCAAGGGTACGGCCATCCTCCAGTTGCTTTCCGGCGAAGATCAATCTTTGCTGGTCAGGAGGAATACCTAAGCATAAAAGAAAAGCAAAACAGTAAAGAAAGGAAATCGCTAAGACTATTATTCTTAAGCTAAAAGACGAAATGGCACACCTTCCTTGTCCTGAATCTTTGCCTTGACATTATCGATGGTATCGCTGGACTCGACCTCAAGAGTGATGGTCTTCCCGGTTAGGGTTTTCACAAAGATCTGCATTTTTCTTCAATTCCTGTAGACTCTCGCCGAAACCTTCTCTAGTAAGCAAGCAGGGCTGGTTTTTAGGTTTCAGTTTATACTCTGATTTTTCTAGATTAGAGGCTAGGGCTTTCCCTCATCGAGATGGTGGGTTTGGCAAAAACATTCATGAATTTCTATTGATCTTTTTTGGCAAACAAAGAAGTGGGTCTAAGCCCAACAGAAAAAAAAAAGAACAACAAAATAAAATAAAAAAATCAAAAGCCCTGGAATACACAGGTTCTATTATGAAATGTTGGGAAGTTTATTAGAGGATTACGTATAATTTAAGAATATGACTTTAAAAATAATGTAATAATTGGGTTGTAAAGTTTTTTTGTTTGTTTGGGGTAAAGATAAAAAAACACATGGGTGCTAGAGTCAATGGATTTTTGCCTTTAATTTGGCACAAATTTTTAAAAAGAATAAAGAATAAAAATAAATTCAAAAATCAAAAATGAAGAGAGAGATAGACAGAAAGAAAAAATAATAGCTCCTATTATCGTGTTTTCTGTAACATTATCCTTTTTGTTTGTTTATATGTTGTAAAAAACACCTCACAATCAAACGAAGTGTAAAAAAGTACTTTCATATAAGGGTGTCTATAGTTGGCAAAAATATATATATATATATATCTAATATTATATGGCTTCACCCCTTTCTGGTCGTCCATTTTTTAAACTATAGTCTATGAAATTAAAAATAAGAGAAAATTTACTATTTGGTCTCTCTTTCTTTATTAAGTTAACAATTTAGTCCCTTATTTATTTTACATACATATTTACGTGCCTGTTAAGGCACTCAGAGCCCCTAATATATATATATATATAAGGGTGTCTATAATGTATGTAGCTGGGGATTATCTTAAGGGTTGCCTTATTATGATAGATGCCTTATTATGATAGATGCACATTAGCTTTTACTATTCAAAGCTTGTCATGTAATGGGTTTGCCTATAAATACCCATACTTCTACACACAAGCTTTGAATAGTAAAAAACTAATGTGTCTCCTACATAATGAGGCAACCCTTAAGGTAACACCTACCAACATTATAAACACTATATGAAAGTATTCTTCTACTCTTATGAAAGGACATTTACGTGAACAACTCCAATTTTTTTTATTGATTTTATGAAACAGTCAAATAAGCATGATAGTGTGTAGAGGTGTTCAGTAGTTCGGGCCAACCCGCCAACCCACAAGTTTGAGTTGGTTTGGTTTAGGCTGCAGGTTTCAGAATTCTAAGCTCACTCAACCCAACCCAACCCGCGAGCCCGTCATTTATTTATTTTTATTTTTAAATTTTAATATTATATGTAAATAATAGTTAATATAAATATAATATATATATATATATATATTTAACTTTTCCCCCTTAACCTTAACGATGCATTAGCGACTTCACTTTCAATTAATTAAGTTTAACTTGTATACGTCAACTTCAACTTCTTTAAATGAGTATATATAACTTTCAATCATATTATTAATTTATGAATCATGATAATAAGACATTTTCTTCATCAAAATTCAATATGAGAAAATTGAAAGATAAAAACATTATAAAGTCAAGTATATTTTTTTTAAAAAAAAATTGTTTGCAAATTGGAATGGGTCAGCCCGCCGCCCGTCCAACCCAATCCGTTGTTGTTTGGTTTGGTTTGGTTTGGTTTAAAATATTTTTTTCCTAAAACCCAACCCAAACCAACCCGCCTTAAAAAAATCTCAATCCAAACCAACCCAGCCCGCAAACACACCTAATAGTGTGTGCAAAAATTTTATCTTGAGATCAAATGCGGAAAGAATTGAAGGAGTCTATTTTTGCTCCCTCTTATTCTAGATAAAAGGAACACTTCTACAACACACCCACTAAGCACCATCATCTACACATTGAGAATTTGCCACTATTTAAAACCTTGCTTTTCACTCCTCGCTGTCTCGTGATGAGCAAAGTAAAATGTCTGAAACTTTATGCATATCTGCCTCATCATCAGAGATCTTGTGAATAACATCTGAATTATTCTTTAATTTGCCCTTGAGCAAAGAAGAATGGATAACTTCTTTACTCTTTACCGACATGTAATATATAGGCTTAAGTGCACTTTTGGTCCCAATACTATGACTAAGGTTTCAATTTGGTCCCATAACTATTTTTGTTGCAGATTTGGTCCCAAACCTTCGCAAAAAGTTTCACAGTTAGTCCCCTGGTCACTTCCGTCCAAATTTCGCCGTTAATTGTGACGTGGCAGTGTGACTGGGATGCTGACGTGGCAAAATCAAATGAGATGGACTAAATTAGGATCAATATGTAACATTTCATAACTTCTCTGTACTCATTCCACAATATCACCAAATCAATAGCCAACGCCGTCTGGGTGAATATATGATGCTCCTTCTGTCGGGAAAAGAGATCATAGCACCTTCTCAGATCTTGCAGGCTTGGGGGTGTAAATTCTTCAATTTTTGTGCAAAATCTGGGTGAGATTCATCAAATAAGTGAGTATATATATATATATATATATCATTGTTCCTCTGTTTTTAATTTTTCTATCTATACCTTCTTCTTCTTATCTCTCTTACAGTATCACTTCGTCTTGTAAAGTATATATTAGTGGTAAGTGCATCGTATAGTCACATAAACACACAAATATACAATGAAGAAAGCAATGATAATTGTTATATATATATGATATATCAATGTTAATAAACATATATATAATTGCTATTAACTGGATTGTGAAGGAACCAATGATTCTAATATATATCTGATACTAATTATATCTATATGTATGTTTGTAGGTACGCAATGCAGATTTTTAAGTTGGTTTCAGAATTGAAATTTGAAAGCAGAGTGAGGTGAGGCTACTGCAAACTAAAGTCACACGACGTAAAAAGAGATCGAAATGAATCGCTCCCTTTCTCCGAAACGCCTCCATCCCTCTCCAACACCTTCCATTTCGTCTCCCCACAATGAATCCCTTCGCGACCTTCCAATCACTCAAACACGCAACTCATCTCCTCATAACCAAACCCTTCGCGACTCTTCAGCAACCCAATCCCCAAATCTGCATACCCTTCCTAACCCTAAATCAAATAACCCTTCTCCTTCAAACACCAGCACCCCGAATCAGAATCAGAATCCTCTCTCTTATAAATCTACCCTTTGCAAAGACCTAATTAAATCTTTTGGGCAATTACCTCCTTCTTCCCCGAAAGAATTTCTTCTCGAACCAGAATCTGCAACTATTTCCAGATCCGGGGACGAAATCGCGATCTCTCTGCCCACGCAAGCCTGCAAAGCTCTGACCGAACAATGGAACCTGTCCCTCATCATCTTTGTTCCAGATGTTGCTGCTAACACGGGAAATCTCAGAGATAAACTCCTCCTGTACATTTCATAACTTCTCTGTACTATTGATTTGGTGATATTGTGGAATGAGTACAGAGAAGTTATGAAATGTTACATATTGATCCTAATTTAGTCCATCTCATTTGATTTTACCACGTCAGCATCCCAGTCACACTGCCACGTCACAATTAACGGCGAAATTTGGACGGAAGTGACCAGGGGACTAACTGTGAAACTTTTTGCGAAGGTTTGGGACCAAATCTGCAACAAAAATAGTTATGGGACCAAATTGAAACCTTAGTCATAGTATTGGGACCAAAAGTGCACTTAAGCCTAATATATATATGACTTTCTTAAAGAATAAGTAAATAACAATACAGTGCGATGGAATTAAAAATTTCCAACCGTTTTTTTTCTAAAAGGAAAAAAAATAAAATCTAGCTATATAGCACCCTATTAAACAACGACACTTTATTTAGGACGTATCACTGCATCAGACACGTGTATATATCTAACATCTATATGATATTTATACGATATATATTTATATAGGCCAAAGTCCTATTTTGGCCCCTCAATTATGCTCAGTGTTCCAAATTGGTCCCCCAGTTATTTTTCGTTCCATATTGGTCCTCCAGTTATGCAAAATTTGACAAAGTTGGTCCCTCTAACAGTTTCCATCCATTTTTCCGTTAAAAAAAAAAGAAGATAAAATTGATTTTTAACTCCTAAAAGTTTAAATTTTTTGCATTAAGGACATTTTTCTCTATAATAGCACCAAAATGTAAGAAAGAAGAAATAATTGGGGGTTCTAATTTATTTCACCTAAAAAAGCAATCTCTCTCTTCCCGACGCTGTCGCGAGAGTCATCAACAGCGACCAACGAAACATCACCTCCGCTTCTTACAGTTCGATTTTGGCGCCCCTTCGCCGGAATCTCGCCTTCGAAATGCTCCAGCCGTCAAGAATCAAATCGTTCTCTGTCACGCGACGCTGGGTTCTCGATTTGCTGGTGAATCGGCTCAGATCTGATTCGGAATCGGGGAATTCCGTTAGGGTTATGGATCATCTCCAATACGCGATGTTTAGTTTGCTGGTGTTCATGTGTTTCGGGGATCGATTAGACAAGAAGCAATTTAAAGAAATCGGGCGTGTTCAATGGAATATCCTCTTAAGCTTGAAAAGATTCATGATGCTCAAATTAAAGAAAGCTTTGTGATACTGAGATTGTTTCTATATGTTCTGAATTTTCTGAATGTAGGGACGGATACTACAGTGATGACATTGCAATGGATTCTGGAAAATTTGGTGAAGAGGGGTGTGTGTGTGTGTGTGTGTGTGTGTGTGTGTGTGTGTGTGTGTGTGAGAGAGAGAGAGAGAGAGAGAGAGAGAGAGAGAGANATTATTTATATATATAAATATATGTCGTGTGGTGTCATGTGATATAATTATAAAATTTGACGGATTAGTATATTCGTGTCACTATCGTGATCTATGTCCAAGCTTTGTATGTAGATAGCTCCCTAACATCATTTCTAACCTCTCTACACATTCATCTTGCATGTTAAAAGCATACCAAAACTTGTTCTTCATTGTATCAACCTTTTAAGTAGAAACTAGAAATGAATGTTATTGTTGCTTGAAGAGGTTACATTAGGATCCATACCTTGGTTATAACAGCAAGAAAAGTATCTAAACAAAAAACATAAATAGAGAGGCGAGCAACAAGAATTGATATCTGAAGAATTAAGCAAAAACCCAAAGTCGTCATATCATGGCCACCTCTGCACCATTCTCTGTTTCGTCCTACACTACTAGTACTCCTCAAAGCAGACTGTTGCAGCAGAAACCCAAGTCATCATCATTTTGTCCCACGATGTCTCTGCTCTCGTCGTCATCAGCACAAAAGTCCCTCCATTTGTTGAGGCGCAATAATAATAATAATAATGGCGCCATGCCATTAGTGAGCAGGAAACAGAGAAACATGGTGGGAGTAGTGAAGGCATCGATGGAGAACAAGAACGTGGAAGTGTTCACGAAGGAGCATCTCGCAGTGTCACTCGCCAAATACGTCGCTGATCTCTCTAACCAATTCATTCGCGACCGAGGCTACTTTACTCTCGTTCTCTCTGGTGGCTCTGTCAAGTACCTCAGGTAATTAATTGCTAACACTAGTTATATATACAGTTTTTGATTTAGTGATATACAATATAAGCCATTCATGTAAATACTGTATTAAATTTCAGGAAATTGGTGGAACCTCCTTACATTGACACAATCCAGTGGTCAAAGTGGCACATTTTCTGGGTGGACGAGAAGGTCGTGCCTAAGACTAACGTAGAAAGCAACTACAAGCTTGCTTTTGATGGCTTCATCTCCAAGGTATATACATATATATAAGTCCAAAGTACACTTTTGGTCCCATAATTTTTGTTTAGGTCTCAATTTGGTCCTATAATATTTTTTTGTTGCACTTTTGGTCTCATATCTTTTGTTCAAGTTGCAAATTTGATCTTATGTTACATTGTTGGTCTCATATCCTTTGGTTAGGTTGCAGAATTAATCTCATATCTACATATGCAAAAGGTCCCACATTGTGGGACTAACAGTGAAACTTTTTACAAAGATATGAGACCAAATTTGCAACAAAAAAAATATGGGACGATATAGGACCAATTCTGCACCTAACCGAAAGATACGAGACAAAAAGTGCAAAAAAAATATATGAGACCAAATTGAGACTTGAGCAAAAGATGTGGGACCAAAAGTACACTTTGACCTATATAATTAATTCAAAGTGAGCATTGCATGGCAATGTGGGTTCATACAAAATTTTAATTGGCTTAAAAAGTTATCTTTTTATTATTTTTCAATATTAAATTAGTTGATTGTATGCAATTATATGCGTATCTTAAGTTATATCTTAAAATTTTTCTTAATTGAAAGGTGGCAATTCCACAACTTAACGTGAACACAATAGACGATGCACTACCAGCAGAAGGAGTAGCAGATGTGTACGAGACAACCCTAAGGCGATTGGTTCTGAACAAGATCATAGCCTTATCCTCAAGTGGGTTTCCCAAGTTCGATCTGATGCTGCTTGACATGGGACCAGATGGTCAAGTGGGTGCTTTGTTCCCGAACCACAATGTGCTAAGAGAGACTAATAAGTGGGTGGCATTCATGAAGGACGCACCCAAACCACCCCCTAATAGGATCACTCTTACTTTGCCTGTCATCAATTCTGCTTCCAACATCGCCATGGTCGTCACCGGTGCCGGTAAAGCCGACGCCGTCTACACCGCCATTCAGAAAGATGACATCACTTCACCTACCATTCCTGTTCAGTTGGTTAACCCTCAAGGTGAAATCAAGTGGTACTTGGACAAAGGCGCTGCTTCTAAGCTCTACAAGTAGAACTTCAAACTTTAAATATATATGTCTCATGTTTTGATCGATGTGGTGTATAAGCACATCTAAATAAAGTATACAACAATGATCGCCTTACTTTTTTAGTTCTTTTGGTTTTTTTGGCTGCTTCTTCTTCAATGCAATGGATGATACTGGTGAATGATTATCAAGAGTATAGATAATGAATAAAATAACGCTTGTTATTTACTGCTTATATATAGTGAAGTGTTGTTTTTTACTTTTGTTTTTTAATATTCTGTTAAGAGACGTGACACTTTATCTTATCTTATATTATATGGCTACACCCCTTTCTGTCCACATTTTAAAACTATAGTAAAAAATTAATAATAAGAGGAAAATTATTATTTGATCCCTTCTTTTTTACTGTGTTAACGATTTAGTCCCTCATTTATTTTACATACGGGCACGCAAAGCCTCTAGTCTATTATATAGCTTCACCCCTTTCTGGTAGTCGGTCTTTAAAACTATAGTGTAAAATAAATTAATTTAAACATAATAAAATATTATATAAAAAAATAAAATTGCCCCACTCTCATTCTTATGCAAAAAAAAAAAGAAAATCACCCATGTTCATTTTCATTAAGTCAAAATTTTTAATTAGTCCCAAATATATCAAGAAATTTCAAATTGATCCCAAACTTACTCATTTATCAATATAAAAATTTTATATAATTTTTAACTTTAAATCAATTCAAACATTAACGGCACAGCTAAACCCATAGTAATTATTATTGTTATGCTAACTTAGTTTGACGTATACTTGATTACTTGTGAATAAAATTATGTATGTATTCAGGCCAAAAAAAAAATTATGTATGTATAAGTTTCAATTCCATCTTTATTGGGATGTAAGTCAACCTTGTCCCGGTCAACCTATATATAAAGGTAAAAGTATCTTTTTGGTCTGTAAATTTTACATAAATTATCAATGTGGTCCTTAATTTTTTTTTGCGGTCATTTTCATCTTCGATGTTTCATATTTGGATCAATTTTATCTTTTTAATAGTTTTTTTTAATAAATTAACGACATACTTCATCTTATTTTTCAATCTAAATTAGGATTTGAGTTTATTTTTCTAGGAATTATTTTGCATTACATGTCATTAGCCATATAAAATTTGTCGTTAATATTTTGTTAAAGTAAAAGCAAATGATGAAATTGATCAAAATTTGAAACATTAAGGACAAAATTAATTGTAAAAACTTGAGGAAGAAATTGACAGTTGAGTTGATGTAAAGTTTGAAGACGGAAAAAAATACTTTTGCCATGTATAAAATGTGGTAGTGTAAGGCTAGTTTTTTTTTTTTTTTTTTTTTTTT